>CAJNJA010054686.1:0-24766 GCA_905231915.1 Symbiodinium necroappetens | reverse complement strand
ATAGGCACCTCAGTGTTACATTCGATGAGCCATCGGAACCCTGCGTCCTTAATCCATCGAGAACAGGTCCAGCTGCTTCGTCTTTGCCGTTGCCTCCCTGGTTGAAGCTGTCGCCAGTTCGCTCGAAGAGCTCGAGGTCGAGGAAGTGACCAGTGCTCGGGCATGACGGCGAGCGTCCGATTGGGAGGGAACCATTGGTGAAGGCACCCCAGAGGAACCAAAGATCGACTGATGGAATCGAATTCCCCGAAGCCGAATTTTGCAGTCGAGGCTCGGGCATGGTGGTTCCCGTGTATCTCGATTGTCAACCGCTGTTCCAGTGGTAGTGGTGGCAGTTCCATCCAGCCAGCGCAGTGCCTCCGAAGTGCCATTCGGCCTGAGACCTGCCCTAATGTCGTTGTAGCCAGCCATGACAGGAGCAGAAGACCCCAGGAGTGCATGTGCCACCAGAGTCAGAGAAGCACGCGGACAGCTATGGCTTGCACGCAACCCTGAATCTTAGGGGCGGGGAAGGGCACCAGATACACACAACACAGATCCACACAACACAGATCCCCGGGCACTCAAATGTTCTCGGGCCCAGACGCTTCTGGTGGTGGTGGTGGTGGTGGTGGTGGCTTTGGTGGTGGCGGCGGTGGTGGCGGCGGCGGTGGTTAGTAGTAGTGGTAGTGGTAGTGGTAGTAGTAGTAGTAGTAGTAGTAGCAGCAGCAGCAGCAGCAGCAGTAGTAGTAGTAGTGGTAAAGTAGTAGTTGTAGTAGTCGTCGTCGTAGCAGCAGCAGTAGCAGAAGTAGTGACGGAGTAGTGGTAGTGGGAGTAGTCGTAGTAGCATCAGCAGCATAAACCACAGCGGCAGTAGCACTCTAGAACTGGATCTGACGATCGGTGCATCGGATTTCGGGCTCAGATACCAAAATCTGCTTGCGAGGTTTGGTCGTCTCTGGTTCTGGGAGTCAGGCCCCTGCCAGGGTCGTCTGCGCCAGCGTGTACAGCGTCCTGAAAGATCAAGCTGGGCTAAAGAAATCTCATCTCCCGGCGCAGCCAAACAAACGCAAACCCTAGATTCGACTGCCCAGTCTTGAGCCCATCTGCCGGCCTCGGTACTCGCTTCATCTATTTGTTGGCAAAGCTCTTGGTTTAAAATTTCCATGTTTTGGGCTTAGGGTTTACAATCCTCGGGCCGTTCCAAACAAAAGAAACCCCTCAAACCCTGAAACACCAAACCCTGAAGCCGAACACCTCCACACCCACGGACCCCTGCAAAAACGAGCCAAAACCCTGAACGCTTAACCTCTGAGCCCTAAACCCATACAGCCGAACCCTAAACATCCCTAAATCATTTCTCCGAGCTGCCAAGAGAGCGACCCAAAGCTGCTGAAGACTTTCCGCACCTCCACTGGCAGGCTGCATGCTTTTGGGACAAAAGGGTTTTAGGCTTGCGTGATTCGTAGTTTAGGTCTAGGTGTAGGGGGTTTAGGATTGAAAGACCTGGTTTTAGGGACTTCCTTCCCATATCGAGCTTACACATGTTTAGGCATGTGGCTTGAATGGTAGTTCCAAGCTTACGGTACCCGGGCTACGCGCATTTTCCTTTGGGGTTTGGGTAGTGGTGGAACCCCATACTCCATCAAGCTTAGCCAAGCTTATTTCAAAGCGGATTCAAGGTTTTATGGGGAGGGAAAAAAACGTCTGCTTCGATTGGAGCCTCAGTCTCGAGCCTCGGCCTCAAGCTGTAAACATAAACTCGAAAGCACAAGGCTCGGCCCTAGACACGAGGCCCGGACATCTGGACTTGGATGGTCAGCCAGGGACGCATACCTGAAACCCAGCAGGCAGCCACTTCCGACACAGTTAGGATTTAAGATTTTTCAGGTTCAGGATTTACGGAAGTTTAAGATTCTTCTTGCACAGCAACTGCGGCCTTGCACTGTGGGGCTTATGGCCATGATCCCGGGCCCACAACTCGACCCTGCTGGACAAACTACACATGAAGGCTGTTGGTAACCTCATTCGGCCAGCGACTCCAACAACGTCCTGAATTGTGACCAAGCTCCTACATGCCAGGCGCGAGGGCAATGGATGTGTACGTCTAGATATGCGGCTCCTTTCCGGAACTCAGGGTGCGTTGGACTTCGGGCTGGGCTATGGCTTCAAGAACAGGACGTCCAGAACAGAGTGTGCACACAATCAATTTCGTGACAGTATAACCTATCTTAACCCCACGCCCTAAATAGATACCAAACGCTGAACCCACAAAACCATAAACCCGAAACCCAGACTCTCAAAGCCCCACACACAAGACAGGGATCGCCCACAGAGCTGTTGCGGCCGAGACGCCAACCAGCCCTGGAGGTATCCACCTTCGGAGCGAAAGCCGGGCTCAGTGTACAGGTTTTCGGTCAAGGGTTCAGGGCTTTGCTCTGCTGTCAACGCCACGGCGCCTGAGTGTGCAATCCTCAGTGGTGGTTTGACACTGCTTCGTTGGTTGGGAGCCTTGCTTATTGATCCCATAAGACGTGTGACTCGTACGGCATGTTGTCAGGATCGGGCCTCAGAGGCGGTCCAGTGAGGAACATAAGTTAGAATGGCCAGAATACTGACTTGCTACTTGAAGGGATTCTCCCTGGGGCTTTGAAGGGCTTCCCTGACGTCTGGGAAGGTGGCGAACGTGAAAGTGGCGTCCACGGGAGGTTGCAGCGGTCAAGAACACAAGGAAGAACGGCGATAGCTGCACCACTAAAGAACTCCTAAAGTCAACAGGGTTTCGAGGCTCCACTTATCTCCTGAGGCACCAAGATTCACGACCACAACCCCACAGTCCGACAGCTTAAGCGCTGAACTCCGGAACACTGCAACCGTGCGACCCTGAAAAAAAACACAACCTCCTAAAATCAAACTGCAACCCTGAAACCCTAAAGCAAAAAGCATAGACAAACCCAAAGCATTGAATCCCAAAAACCGGAAACCCAACAGCAAAAAGAACCCACGGTAAAAGGCCGAGAGGGAGCCTGCTCCGAAAGCCAAAGCGACGCCTGGGAGCAAGAGTCCGTCGGGTGGGCTCGGAGTTATCATAAGTGGCACTATATGACTTCCATCAGGGTGCAGGCGCACAGCATCGTACATACAAAATGCAGGAACCTTGAGCTTTGGTGCGATCTCGACAACAAAATTTACAGCGCATGACGGAAACTATCGCATTTTAGAGCCATCATAAATCATCACCATCAACATCAACATCAACAACAACAACAACACTTGTTTTATTGGACGCTGAACGAGCTGGCTCTGCTCATTGCAGGCGAGTGGGACAGTCAACTTCAGACGTGCCGTAAGCATAGGCAGCAGCGCCGTCGTGAGTATCAGACCTGCCGACATCCTCAGAGAAGGAACATGACTTGCCTATGTAGGAAGGGAAATGAAAATGAGGCCTGGGTAAATCGAAGTACCACCGCATACTGTACAGCGCTGTGGTATCTTTCGGGGACTGTCTTCAACAGGGCAAGTCAGTGGACGTTGCTATCAGCTCCCGAGAGCGTTGCCTTGAGCTGGCACGAGCGATGCCCGGGCGCCAGCATCTGTGCAACTCCGTCACAAGGTCTTGGCCATGTTACTTCCATCACCCTCAGTGTGAGCTCACGAGCGGGCAGCCGGTGGGTCGTACTCGGAACAGACGTTTCCCAGAGTTCCCGTCTAGTGGCGTCCCACACTAGGAAACGCCGGACTACTAGCGGAAGCAAGTTTGCAGTGACAGGCGGCCAATATTGGATGGGATCTGCTCCTTGACTCGCTTTGTGCGAAAGGTCCTTTTGTAAACATAAACGCATAGGCTGGAGAAGAAAAACACTGTGGCATACTCGGCTCGCGACCCGCTTGTTTCTCAAAATTAGGACTAGGTGTAACCGTGTAACCCAAGTACTAGTCCCTCCACCGCGCGAAAAGGTGGAAACCCTACCGCTTACTTCCAGCTCGTCCAGAACTTGCTGTCGAAGCAGGCCGGGGAATTGGGACCCGGCAGTCCACAAAGGCACAAGGCTCCAAAGCACTTTCTAATGGCTCCAGCGGAAGGACGTCCCTTACGCTTTGCAGCGGAGCCGGTTGCAGACTTTTAAAGTTGCGCCCGAAGCCAGGTTAGCACAGCTAAGATGCTTTCTGTGAGCCGTAACGGCAACAACAACAACAACACCAACAACACCAACAACACCAACAACACCAACACCAACAACAACAACAACAACAGCAACAGCAGCAGCAACAGCAACAGCAACAGCAAAATCTTCATCGATATCATGATCATGATCAGCATCATCATCATCATCAGCCATCGTCATCATACTAATAACAGTCATCAGCCAGCAGCATCATGGTAAGAACGATCCTCACCATCATCATCACCACCATCATCACTATCACCACCATCACCATCATCGTAAACCTCACAGTATCAACCATCATCATCAACAACAACATCAACATCAACATCAACATCATCAACATCATCATCATCATCATCATCACCATCATCATTATCATCGTCGCCATCGTCATCGTCATTCATTCTCCCCCGTCACGATCATTCATTCTCGCACGGGCCGTTCCAGAAGTTCAGGTGAAGTCAGTTGCTACGCAGGCAAACCGCGCAGCAACTGAGCTGGCGTCTCAGCTGTTTTGCCGCCGCACACACAACGATGATGTCGGCTGACAGCACCAAGCCAGCAGAGCGCCATGTCGTCTGACATTACGTCGAACTCGAGCGGAAATGTGACACGAAGACGCTATTAAGCTCCCCCCCTCCTTCCCCACCCCTCGCCGCCCTTCCCCCCCTACCGAAAAGCAGCAAAAGGACTGGAAATATCGCTGGCAAACACCCAAGAGTCAACGCGCCGCCCTATTCGCCCGCCACCTGCTACAAGGGTTACTTAGGATTGCTTTAACTATAGGGGGGGGGTTCAAGATTTGGCTCCGGCTAGTAACGGCTAGTAAGCCCGAAACTCCTGATCAACAATCCTAAATCCTACATCCTAAAAGCCTATGTTTGGACTTCGAACCACGAACACTTAACGTCCAAACGCCACAAGAAACGCCAGTGTGTGGTAGTTGCTGCGGGCGCATTAGTTAGAGGATTTTAGGGTTCGACCTTGGGATTCCGTGTAAAGGCTCCGATTCCAATACATCCCATCACATCCTTTTGAGCCTCGCATATGATGAACGTGGTCAGCAGCAGCAGCAGCAACAGCAGCAGCAACAGCAGCAGCAACAGCAGCAGCAGCTTCTACATGATCACGCACAACATCATCGAAATCCCTATCGTATGTTTCTCATTCTACACCCTCTATCCTCAAGCCCAATCCCCAGACCCTGAGTCACTAAACCCAAACAACTACTTTCTCGATCCTCCTGCCGCTGTTCCGACCAGTAGCACGGAGGGTCCGGCCTGGGAGGTCAAGGACACCGCGAAGACGTAGGTGATGAGAGCCAGCCTAATGAGGATCTTCAAGAAAGAAAGGATTCTCGAATTTCATGGCGTGGGACTTGGGGGGTTTAAGGTCTAAGGTTTCATGAGTTGGGCTTAGGGTTTGGGGCTTAGGGTTCTATAGTTAGGTTCCATTTTGGGGGAGCCTTCGTCAAAAGGATCCTCCTAATTGGGGTCGAAGGTGGTGGGACACCTGACTGCCTACAGGAAGGAGCTCGGAAAGCTCAAAGCTCAGGGTGCTTGAACGAAGCTGGGGTTTACAGTTCAATCGCTTTAGACGTTCAGGGCATGAGGACAAATAGCTCCGGGATAGAGAGGATACTTTTTGATGACTGAATTCATTTCCATCGGTCACGGTCGTTACGCGGTTGAGGAATAGTAGAGTAGCAGGGTTTCAGGGTTTAGGAACCTTCGTGCCTGAGTGACTCTTCTCGTCTACGTGCTGCTGGAATGTCGCAGAATGATGCAAAAACTTAGAGCCCTAAAGCTGAACCCAAAACCTGTAACTCTATGCGCTCCGACTCGACATGCCCGAAACTTCAAGACCTCAACCCGACAGTTCATAACAAGTGCTCACATCTTCGATGCTTTAACGTGTGGATTCCACCTTCTCCGACTCAAAAACCCTTGCGCAAAATGGCTGATACTATGTATTCTGAGTTGCTACGTTTCTCCGAATGTCGTGGTCTCTTCTTATGTATAAGGATCTGCTCAAAACACTGACAGCAGTACGCTTTAAGGCTATAAGCTAATTGTTGGAGGATGAGCCTCAAGTTTCGGAATCCCAAAATTTAAGGGCTTCTCGGAAAAGCTCCTAGAGGAAGGTGTGGGCTCTGGGTTTAGGGTTTATGGCTTGCATTTAAAGTTGTTTAGGGGTTTGGGTTCAGCGTTTAGCTTGAGGGTTTTAGGGCTAACCCTAGTTTTAGGGTTTGGGGATACTGTGAATGTTGGGTTTCGGGTTTCCGGGATGACACTAGGGGTCAGAATGCGATAATGAGCGTGTTCCCGCATAGTCCCTACTATCTTTGCAGCAGAATGTACCGCAGCACCCTATTCTAACTGTTAAGGTCCCTGATTAAAGGGATTCTACAAGGGGTCAGGGTCCAAGGTTTGGGGATTTAGGCCCTAGGGTTGGGGGCTAGAAAGACTGCTGGACAAACTTTTCGGATTCCTTTATGGGGACCACTCTCTTTCAACAGCTCCCCTCAACCCCAATCTCCAGGTCTGAACCGTCTAGACACTAAATGACAGAACCGCTTCAACTTCAATTAGGTGCTCGCTTGAAGTTGGTAGAGTTTGAATAGAGGCTTCGTAAGGGAGCTATTGGACTGCGACGGCCTGAATAATTAGAATACTGTCATATTTAGCTGTTTCTTATTTGAATATATCTAAACATACCCGAGAAACCCTATTCTAGTACCCTAATTCCATTGTTTCCAGTCTAATATGCCCTAAAACTGTGGTCTAACCGTACAAGGTCCTATAGTAGACCCTCACAGTGACCCCCAATTACAAACAGTAACCCTTGTAGGTAGGACTCTTTGTCATTGAAGCCTCTATGCCCTAAACCCTAATCCTTAAACCCACAACCCTAAACCCATCTAAACCCCAAGCCCTCAACCCTAAACCCAAAACCAGGGCTTAGGGTTCAAGTATGCAATTGACGCTTATCTTGGGGTCGAAAGTCTAGCAGGATTTATGTTGAGCTTTTTGGAGTGTCAGGGGTTAGGGTCTGCAGATCTGGAGGCTAACAGCGTTGCGGCCCCTACACCCTGGACCCCAAGCCGAGATGGGCCCTGTCGCGAGATCAGACTGTAGGCTTGGTGTTGGAATGGCTGTTGGAGGGTTGCCTTATAGTACCCTGTAGTAATCCTTGTGGCACCCTTGTATGTTGCTCATGCAGACTTGCAGGACTCCAGGATGTTCGTGCTGGCTTTACGGCGTTCCAGCAGGGGGTGTAGTCGTGAGTTTTGACAGATCCAAGAAAAGGACTCGATGCGTCTTTGCATGGGCCATGCATCTACAAAAAGGCTTTTGTGGGATTCTATAAGGGTTCTATCAGGGTTCTTCATGGGATTTATCGGGTTCGATAATGGAGTCCGAGGGCTTCTGTAGAGATCCAAAATCGTTCTATAAACGAATTCCAGGGCTGTTTAAATATAGCCTATATATTGTATATTTTGGATGTAAAACGGTTGCTCAAAAGCAACTTTAGAGCTAGTGTATGTGCGACACATGCAAATGGACCTTTAAAGTGTCTAGGAGTTTCAGAAGACCAGCGGCCTCAATGTAGAAGCCCCAAGTAGTAGGATCCTTATCATAAGGACCCCTTAAAAAGGTGCGCCTAGAAACCTCCAATTAATTCTAATATGGAGGCGTCTCATCATTGAAAAGGTGCGCCTACCCTGAGGACCCTTTCGATCGTAATTCTTGAAGCAATGAAGGCTACTGTCAAATCTTACCTGAAAGCCTTGGTCTTTGGGGGGGGTAGCATATATGGTACCCCCCTGCAAAGACCAAGGTTCCTTTATAATCCTACAGTGGTTTTGGGCGGGCATGGTACCAATCCCAATCATCTCCGCACAATCGGTGAGATCTTCAATCCGGGATGCGTCGCCGCCCGGGGAATGGGCCAATTCGGTCATTTCCACCCGAAAGGGGTAGATAACCCAGGGGAGTAGCATGCATATATATATACACATGCATAAGAACTCTATGTCGTCGCCCAAAGGCATGAACATCGCCCATAGCAACGATCGGATTGAGTCCATAATCCTGGGGTCTCAGGCTTTGGCTCCTACGGCTGAGCTTTCGAGGTGTGGGCTTTAGGCGTTGGGGGCTAGAGCTGCTAGGGCAGCGAGGTGGTCTGGGTTCAGGGTTTTGGCTTGGTCAGGCTGCGGTGCGAGGTCTCCAGAAAGCTGCAGAAGGCACACAGTGCGGCCAGGGCTTCGATGCTCTGGTTTGTGGGGCTTCAAGAACATCAGGGTTTCTTGGTTCGTCCTAAGCATTCAGACTTCCGATTCCAGGTTGTAGGGATGAGACGAAGCCTGGAAGTACGGAAACTTCAATCATCGTAGACGTCGTTTACAAGTTTTTGTTCCTCGCCGACGGATCTGATTGCTGCCGGGACTGATTTCAAGGTGCACAGACGCTGCCCAGCCAGGGAAACCACGCTCACCTCCCTATCGCGTTCCGGTAACAGAGACCGTGGTCAAGCTTCGGGTTTCTTCCAAGTGTACTGGACTCTTCGCGGCTTGAGCGATTCGACTGCAGTGCTTCGGCTTCAAGCTACAGCAAAATGCCAGGGTTTTGGGGGCATCCTTTTCGGGCTCGAGCGGGAGAGGACTCGACCAAGGCAAGCCCAGCACCCCAACAACCCAAAATCGGAAGATGTGGTTCATAGGGAAGGTGAAGTTCAGGCTCTCCACCCCCCTTCCTGGAACTTCAATGAAACGCCTTCCAGAAATTTGTTCTACAGTAGAACCATCAATCTTCCCTGGGTCTGTGCAGGGATTCGGATAAAAAGCCCTGAGTCAAACCACGAACCCGTGCCAGCAAGCCCATACACACCCAGGATCCGTAGCCTTGAGCTCAATCTGCAGCCAAGGGTCATCAATGCCAACCGTGCAAGCCTTAGCAGCACCCAAAGGGAAAGATCTGACTGCGGGTACCGAGTACAGGGCTTAGCATACAATTTTTCACGTAGCTGCACTGATCTTTGAAAGCGTGTGCACAGATTCGAAGCTATCTGCTGGATATTGTAACATGTCTTTGGATGCAACAGATCCGCCTTCCTTTCCCTTTACTACTCTAGAGCCTTATATGGTTTCCGGTATTCTTGGGTGCCGTGAGGCTTATAGGAAATCAACAGGGAATTGATGCTCTTAGTTGATCGTGCTTGGGGATTCTGTCGGCAGAGCTGCAATGACATCGGTAGGTTTCTACAATACCTGTTCATCAGGACCAGACCAGGCTAAGAAGGAGAACTGCCCGAGTTGCGCACTTAGGGTCTAGATATTCAGATGCATCGGAGTAAGAGTAGCCTGCTTGCCTCCTGCTTTTGCAGTGCTTCAGGGCGTCGTGCAGAGTTGCACTGTGAGGCTATCCTTACATCCATCCTTATCACTGAACCCGAAACCCCAACACCTTAAATCTGAACCCTTCACCTCCAGTGCTGTACACACTCGCACCCCAAGCCCGGCCCACAAACCAAAGCTTCAGACTTCAGCCGGACGGAGAGATTTGCAATTCTTTTTGAGATTCGGAGAGCCGGGCTTCGAGCGTGGAATGGGGATGTTACCGTAAAAAAACGCCTGTACCCTCCGGGCGCCAGGCGGGCGAAAGAAGCGGAAGACACGGAAAACTCCTTTAGCCGTGCACCAAGGAAGCTGTTGGAGCCTAAGGTTTAGGGTCGGGGTTCGCCTGCAATCTTCGCATCTGTTTGCATCGTCCCAGGAAGGTGCCAGATTCTGGATGTCCCTGAACCTCGTTAGCAGTCTTTGGCAGCTTGTGAAGAACCTACGCCGCAAGATCGGATCGCATGCTGCGCCGCCCCGCAAGTAGCCCAAGAGGCACCATTCATTAGGTCCGTTCTTTCGCATAGACGACTGCAGCTGAAAAAGTAAGCTTGAAGTTTAAGGCAGTTTAGGGTTTCGCTTCAAGGCTCAGGCTTCAAGCCACCACTGAATAGGCTATTTCCGCAACGACTCCCTCGCGTGAACCTAACAACCCTGAGGATCTTGCAAATTGCTAAACTTACAGTTTGCGTTTGTAACCCGCAGACCTTGCAGTACAACCAACCAAAGACCAAATCGATAATGCCTTCCCCTGTAAAATATCAAGAGGTTTAGCTGACGAGTGTTGCCACCATTCGGAGACAAAATGTGACATGACAGTAGCAGCGGTCGTCGTCTTCGCCAATGGCAAAAGCAATACAAACAAGAATCACAAGAGCCGTAACGGTTCAAGAATATGTCCGAAGCTTCCGGAGGCCGGGTGCATCCGCGCAGCGTAGGATCCGAAGCATCTTGAGCATCCTCTGCAAGATTTGGAGCGCAGGGCTTCGGCATTTGGATGCATTTAGGGTGTTGCGAGCTACTTAGGGCTTCGGTGTTCGACAGACTGTTTGGAGTGTCAAACTTTCAGGTGGCAAGCAGTACCGATGCCCGAGGTTAAAGTTCCGTTTGGATTCCTCGCAGCAACGCAATCCGGGACTGTCGGGTTGCTCCTATTTCCCGGCCCCAAACCCGAAAGCTTGCAAGCCCAACTCTGCAAGCCCATGATGTTTGTCATTGTCACTACAAGCTACAGCCGTGGCGAGAAGTAAATTTGTTGCAATTCTGCTCGTCTGTATTATTCCCATGAAGCTTAGGACTTCTGAACCAGGGTCTTGCGAAACCCAGCAAAAGTCTTCCCAAACGAACACTCGCAATAACCACAACGACCTCCAGAATGAGAACCACGGCTGTGTGCCAACATCCCTACACCCAATAAGCCGGGCCACTTGGCGGCTCCCACAGCACCCTGACTGGAGGCATCTGCGCCCAGCATTAAGATGGCGACCTCCAACTTCCAGGCCGGGCTGGAGTCAGGGATGGAAAGCTGGGCCATGCTGGGGGGTTCTGTGGCTGTGGGATCTGAATCGGTCACGAGAGGAAGCGCTTGAGTGCCCGTGCTTACCTCTGTCGGGGTAATATTCGACCATCCCAGTTGATGAGCTTTACCATCCGAGTTGACGAAGTACGCTGTGACTGGTTTTCCGAAATGTAGATCGTCACGGGATTCCGAAGGACCTTTGCTGAAAGGCGTAGGCTCAATATGTCGACCTTGGATCTCGCAGCCAGGATCACTTAGGGCATTATTGCTCAGACTTAGAAGTTCGGATTAAGCACTATGCTGCTTGCGGCTTTTGGTGTTTAGACCAGTGAGGTACTGAAGCGTTTAGGAGTGCTTCTTCGGCATTTGCACGCTTAACGGAGACTTGAGAGGAGAATGTCACTTCTTCAACCAGGATAGGACGGTGCAAAGCTATCGCGGTGCGGAAAATACACTGGGATGCCATGCTGCATATGCCAAGCCAGAAGTCTTCCAAGACTCTGGGTGAGCCGGGTGAGCTTGTGTGGGCACTGTCAAGGATTCTGAGGGGACTTTCGGCGGTTGGGCACTGCAAGTATTCTCAGATTATTCATAATCTCTGGTGCTGGGCACTCCAGGCACTTTCAAGGGATTCTCCGGGGGTTGGGTAATCCATGGATTCTCAAATAATTCTCTAATGCTGGGCACTTCAGTGATTCTTTGGGGCTTGTTTTTTGGTGCTGGGTGCCGCGAAAACCGGGCTAGGAGGAGACCGGAGAATGGCCGACAACCCCAGACCGAGGGTGGGGAAATACGTGCTTGAAGCCGAAACCCTCCCGAATCCAGACTTTCTAGAATCCTACAACCAGGAAAGAAGCGAGCGAACCTCATCCACGATGGCCAACACCACCAGGCTCAGGTCCTGAAACAACGTGGGTGGTAGGCTGAGATGGTCTGGGGCTTTTAGGCTTTGAGATGCTTTGTCTTGGGGTTCAGGGGCACTTGGACAGGATGTCAGAATAGCTTCGCTGGGCGTGGAACCGATTCCAGGCTCGGAAGGCAGGGGTTCAGGATTAGGGCTTGCAGCAGTAACAGGAGAACGGCTCCTGGGAACTGAAATGGTGAGGCCCTGAAACTGAAAGGACATCTAAGTGATAGCACTATCATCCTTGCTGCCCATACAAAGCGAGGTGGCGGCTCGATGCGGGAGGGCCCCTGACGAAGGGGAGACCCGGAAAGGGAAGGCCGTAGATTCCTTATTATGGGTAGTGCAGGATTTATATCAACATCAACCGTAGTCTTTAGGGCCGTTGCGGGGGGTCGCTGGCAGTCCCAGGTCCAGGCCCTCGAATCCGGCGTGGAACGCAAGAAACTCCAAGTCAACTTCGGGAAGTCTTTGACACCTAGCGACTGCTCTAGGGTTTACGGTTTAGGAAAACTTCTCAATGTCCCTGGAGCAGCGCTTCTAGATTAGAGGACTGAATTTTGTGGGCTCCCTGAACCCTGTACAAAAAAACCCTTAACTGGGAGGCCCCGCGAAAAGGTTCCAGGCCCTTCGCTCTCGATTCGTAAAGAAATCGCAGCGGAAGAAGGTAAGCCGCAGTAAGACCTCCAGGGTTCGCATTTCGCAACAAAAGTTTTGACATCAGGCATCGAGGCTTAAGGGGTGTAAGGCTATGACATCTGTGTCAGGGTTGAAAATCGGAACTGCTGAAACAACAAACCAAAATGCAGTGGCGCCGTAAAACAGTGACTTGCGTGATGTTCTCCGCAGGCGAACCACACGAAACGCCATACATATCGACGTCACCGGGGTCTGTGGATAGTGAGACAATCGCAACTCGTGAAATCAGTCACAGGCACGATATCGTCGACTGGCGAACCACGCGAAACACCATAAATACCTATGTCGCCGGGGTCTGTCCGGCACGCATGAACGTGCCGTCGGAGAACAATCATCCTATCTTCTGGTCATTCCACGTTTGCGTGGGTTTGCAGAAGAGTTTCAGAATGGTGGGACGGTGAGACTTGTACTTGCATGTTCAGCCGTGGACTCTAACACCGACTGTCTGCCTGCGTGACCACCGAGCACTAAGCCGGAGTCAGAGGGCCAACATTGAACGACTTAGCCTCAAGCAATCTCAGTTGGCCCAAAAACAGCCGAAACGAATGCCTTCTGTAGCCCAGCTGGGAAACTCTTAGAAGGCCAACTGGAACTAGTCTACAGACTAGGTCAATGGATGCGACTTGTGGAGGATGAGTTCATGTGATCAGCTGACCGTCGCCAGTCCGAAGGATTGCATCCTATCCAATGACATTCGGCATCCGGAGAGCACCAGGAGAGAATCTTCAGTTAAACACTCCTTGTCATGACCACTGGGCAGGATGCAAGTGCGAAGCGCTGACAGCATTTCAGTGGAGCCACTTCCATGTTTTCGCTTCTATACCCCATAGACCACCACTTTAGACTGGCCGCAGAACTGGTGTCGACTGCAATGAGAATGGTGTAGGCAGCTGGCCAAGGCATGTGCGAGCGATCCGTGTGCAGGGTTGGAGTTCATGGTGAGGGTGCCGAGTTGGTTTTGGGTGGTTAGCATCAACTTAGGGTCTGAACTTCTTCCTTCAATACCCTAACTCCTAGTGCCCGGAAGATGTTCAAGCTCCCAACATGTAAAACAACTTCGGACAAACCTCCCGCCTGAACCCGAAATTCTAAACCCCAAGCCCCATGACCAACACCCTAAAATGGAATCTCTAAACTCTAAACCCTAAAGCCTCCAGGAGGAAGAAGAAGTTGCAGAAGGAAGACAGCGCCTGCAGGAATGTTACGGCTCACGGTTTAGGGTTCCCAAATTGCACCATTTCGGGAAGGCTTTAGGGTCTAGAGATCTAGGATGCGCCTTGCGAGGCGGGGGCGAAGCAAGGCATAGAATTGTAACTCCTAGACTCCTTAGACTCCAGCAGAACATCGAAACATGCCCCCGAGAAACGGTAAAAGTGATCTCAATACGGTCAGCAACATTCCAAGACAAGCACTGAGGCTAAACCCATACCTTGCTGCTCTTTTCGACGGCTCGGATTGTCGGGGTTTGTCGAGGACGTCAGCGACTCTTGAAGGTCTGAGATGCAGGGTTTAAGATCTTGGGCGCTTTTTGGAACTATGGAGCACCGTTCTGCTCGGTGAATCAGAGTCTAGCTTGCCATTTTGGGATTTGGAGTGTCGGATGCAAGTTGTAGGGTTTCTGCGCCTGCTTTTCGTTACTCCTCTGCTGTGACCACTGCTGCTGCGGTGGCTCAGAACTCAGGGTTCCAGAAAGTTGTTGTGGCAGCTACTGCTCCACTCGGACCAGGAAAAGCCAAGCTTTGCTAATGATAACATCAGCCGCCTGAATGACGGGATTGTCTTGCGTGTTGGCAGCATCCCACTCCACCTCCCAGCCAACCACGAAAGAGTTGAATAGAATCACGAATGCCTGGGAGAGACATTGAGGTTTCGGATTAGGTTGGAACGGGCCTGGTCTTCCATGTCTCTCCCCGTCTGGCAATGGTCTCATGAAATCCCACCAAATTTACACGTACTAACTGTAAATAAGAAAAACAAGGAGTGATGAGGATCGCATTCCCAATGGTATCCACATTGTACCAAAACACTAACGACGCTGGTGATATGACGACGACCACAAAACAATGACGGTACACATCAGCAAGCTCGTTGACAACGCCTACCATGACAGCTGCAAGCAGCAGCAACTGCTGCTGCCATTGAACACACCACCAGCAAAGAAAATAGCAGCAAAAGCGCTGACAGCGCTGACAGAAGCCCTAAAGCCCTGATCCTCTCAAAGCGGGAATTCACACAATCTCTCGCTATGCTGTGATTCACGCATCCCAGACTTCAGGTCTGCAGCTTTGAGTTTGGCTTTGGGGGGCAAAAACTTCGATTTACAGTTTAGCGATCAAGGCCTGTACTTGAGCTGCTCACCTGGCTGGTGCCATCCAAGTGTCTGCCAATGCATCAAAGAATGGTGAGGTCACCAAACAACCGAGCGACAGCTCCTCCGGATAATTCTCATCACCACGACAGCATCAGCGGGAGTAGCTGTACCACTACTACTACTACGACGACGACTGCTAATACTAATACTAACACTGCTACCACTACCACTACCACTACTTTTTCTACTACTCCTACTACTCCTGCTACTCCTACTGCTCCTAGTACTACTACTACTACTACTACTCCTGCTAGTACTACTGCTGCTGCTGGTGCCGAGTGTTACTTGAAATACTAGCACCACTTGCGTCACGAGTAATACTACTAAGTACTAGTGCCTATGCTGCTACCTTTTCCGCCTGCCAGTCCCACCCGCTCTGATCTTCCGATTCCTACCTCCTGCTGCTAGCACAACTACTGCAACTGATTCAAGATTGAGAGAGAGACTTCGTAGCAATCCCGCCACCCTCAGCTCACACAAGAAACTTCTGCAAGACTTCAAACGTTTTGTAGTATGTGGCTACCACACAATGAACCCGGTCTTCGAACAGATACTTTCTCGAAAAAAACCATAGAGGACCCCAAATTCAAGCCCCGCAACAATCCCAAAACAGAAACTGGTCTGCCCACCTCCCTTCACAGTCGGCACAAATGCCAAGAAGCTTGAAAAGACAATGCTTCACGGCCAAGTTCACTTCTAAACCGGGGAAATAACCACACCGCATCTGGACTGGCTATACCCCCTGCCTTGTCACATGAAAGATCCAGCCGCCCGCCCAAGACACTCGAAGCCCGTTCATCGTACTCCGCAAGCCTCGTGTGCTTTCGCAGAAGAGTTAAGCCTTCAGGAAAGAAGTAGGAATTAGGATGACGAGCTAGGGTGAAGCCTCGACACCTTGAAACAGCCATAAATCACGCACGGACGAGCCGATGATTTGCGGCACTTGTGAGGTACCGAGCTAAAGAGGCGGTGATTTTCATGGTCTCGGCGGGAAGGGTGTCGTGGGGATGGGATGTTGTGGCTTGGGATCCAAACTGCGCAGTCTCAAATTTGCACCCGAATCAGCGGTGGGAGAAACTCATAGAAAAAATCCAGCACAGCAGAAAAAAGACAGCAAGATCCACAACCACCAACCAAAGCCACCAGCCCATACCCAAAACACTAAATCGCGCCTTCTAGATGTGGACATGAGGTTTGGGCTGGCTGGCCTTCTAAAACCCTCAAATCTACAATCTACAAGCTGTTCCTCTTGGAATCAACCGTGCTGCACTGGCCTCTTCCGGATCATCCTGAGTTCCTCGTCTTTGGCTATGCCGCCGGACTGCCGGCGTGAACGGTCCACCCTGAAGGCTGTTGTTGAAGAACCCTGCACACCTTGCACAACTAAGTTGACAAATCCGGGATTCTAGAAATAATCTCAGAAGAATCCACACCCAGCCACAGAAGGAAACTCGGAACAAGTAGTTGTTTTAATTTTTAGCATTTGTTTACACGTGCTTTGCCTAAGGCGGTAGTAGTAGTAGTAGTAGTAGTAGTAGTAGTTGTTGTTGTTGTTGCAGTGATAGCAATAGTTGGCGTTGCTCTACCAGTGGAGGTAGTGGTAGGCAATGTCATTGCTAGTCCGGTGCAGAAGTTCTGGCACAAGTCCCAGCACTAGTGCCACATCACAGCAGCCTCTTGGCTTATCGCGAAGCAGGCTGTGTATCCAGACTTTCAAGTCAACCCCACAAAACCTTCAAGCCGTCTGGTGCCCCCTTCCACAGAGCACAAGATGATTCAGCAGGCAGCTGCAAACCACACTGATTTTAAGCACGTTTTCGACAGCTGCAGAAGACAATTCTCCCACGAGGGGATGGAAGGACTGGAAATCCAGGTAAGTGTGCTCACCACAGACCAAACTGAGACAGCGCTGGCAGCAGCTCGACCACTACGGGTAAAACGAGTGTGCCAGCATTGCACTGCATTTCAGACGTGGAATCTGCGGAAAAGCATGAGCACAGCCTACCACTGAGAAACATGACAACTCTAGTTGCGACAATCTATGGCACAAGAGACCCAACAGGTCAACTTTCGCCTCACTTCCGAGTCTTGTTCGAAGGTCTCGACTTCATCAGACGATGGGCCGCAGACTGTGGAAAGTTCTGCTGGCATATGCGAACCACATCCCGATATACGGACGAATGGTTCCTGGACAACGTCTGGAATGCTGCGACAACAACTTGACTTTCGGAAGCCAACTCCTCGTCACGGACGGCAAGCTCAAGGACGATCTTGGCAATGAGTACTCCGTGCGCCAGCAAGTCCATGGGTGGGAAGAAGGCGAGGGACATCAGCGCGGAAGTCAACACCCTCACATTCAATGTGTCTAGCCTCACAGACTGATATTGATTTTTAGGTCTTGGATGCAATGAGCATGCAGGGAACTGAAAGATACACAACATAGAAAACAACTCCCTTACATTACAAGTCATGGCAGCTGCCACTTCATAAACACTGGTGCCGTGGCTAACACGAGCTCCTGGATGCTGGGTGAAAGCTCCTTGCCCATTTGCGGCCGACGTCGGCACAGCTCTGCAAGTGCCCACATCAAGTTGGTGATCTCAAAGCTTTGGCATTCCTCCACACCTTGTGAAGCCACCTCAAAATTTGCCGGGTCACAAAAGCAAGTAGAGACATGTCGGAATGCCTGGTTGAAGCCTGAAAACCCTAGAGGCCTGAATCTAACCAGCTGTGGAAGTCCCAGCCTTGACCAACACAGCGAAAAGAGAGCTGCGGAAGAACGACAACGAGGAGCAGGACCAGGCAATGATGGTGCAACAGTTTGCTGGCATGCTGTTGTCGCGGTTTTGCAAGTCGCGCTCTGCAAACTCCTCAGCTAAATCCACCATCCTTGAAACGACCGGATGGCGTGCCAAGGACTTCTGCCCCTTCCCCTGCTTGTTGGTCCAAGCACGCGCAAGCCGGTGCAAAGCTGTGGAGAGGTTCACAGCATTCATTCTGTCGATATTTTCCTGCAGCCCCCCTTACCATTCCATTACGCATGTGCCCCATCGCGAAAATATTGAAATCTGAACGGAATGAAACGTGCCAAAACTACCCCAAAATTACCCAATATCGGAGCCTCCATGGTTTGAAATGTCTTTCCTTGCACACCTATTGTAGGATTGCATTCAAACCCTTGGTTCAGCAATCCTCCAACGAACCAGACCGTAGCCACAACATGACATAACCCCTGCTGGGCCTGAAACCCCGACCCTCAAACCATAACCACTAAACCCACTTAACACCTGACCCCAAAACCCCCTCATAGCAAACAACAGAACAAAACTCTTAAGCGCCCTAAACCCTAGACCGCTAGACACCTGAGAATCCCAAATCCTTATGTAGACCCCGAAAGAAAGAAACCAAAACCCTGAAGAACAAATCTAAATGATAGCATAAGACTGGCAACCACCAAACTAAACCAATCTCAGGAATAAAAAGCCTAGAAACCAAACATAAACAAAAAGTAGCACATAGCTAAAGACTCAAAAGTATGAAGCCAGTGCAACAAGAGCGTCAAAACTTCAAAGAGTGGCACAGGAAGTAGCAATTGCAATGGAATATACTATGTAACAGAACAGACTATAGAAAACAGAATCGGTAAACAAAGCCAAAGCAAACACAAAACAAGTCTCCTCTGCCAGAGCCAGGAGCTTTGCTGCGGCCTCGGCTTTCGGGGCCTTGGCGGCTTCGACGATCTGCTGGTTCAGGCGCTTCCTTCGCTTTTTGAGTTTTAGGGATGCTTAGGGTTGTAGATCTTCTTTGAGAAGCGTCAGGACTTTATTTAGGGTTTGGGGTCTTAGGGTTTGGGGTTTAGGGGTGCTGGTTCAAGCTTTTCTTTCGATGTCTTAAGGGCTTGCAGTTGGGGTCAAGGTTTCTGGGCGAGTAGGTTTACCTCTACATTTACATAGTCAAAGCCATAGAGTCTGCATGGCATCCATCTGGGCCGCGGTGGGGGACATCAATGTCGGGCCCACAGGGGCACGGTCGGGAGCAATGGGAGATACGGGAGCGGTGGGAGCCATGGGATCCATATGAGCCATGGTAGATACGGGAGATAAAGAGGCCACCTGAGACGCACGGGGCATCTCGGTCGAATTGGGATAGGTGCCCAAAATGGGCCTGTGCTTTGCTGGGATTGGGAGGTCGAGACCAGGAGGAAGCTGGATTTTCTGGACCTCGCTGCCGGATCGGATCATGCCGGAGCCGAAGATGTAGTAGGCATCCGCATTCCTTGGCTGCGTGCTGTCGACATCCTACTCAACCAAGAACAAAGCCCTGAGCCCACAGGCAGAAGCAACCGTCATGCTAGCTCAGGCCAGTCTTCACGGCTGTCAAATCCGGACTCGGAGAGGCGTCGGTGCTGATCTCGGAGTCGGATGCCGAGGCTAGTTGGCCGTCGGAGGACGACCTTGGAAGCTTGGGCGCCTTACAGTGCTTGTGGGTTTCGAGCAGGGTTCAGGGTGAGGACTGAGTTTATAGGGCCCTTTGCACAGAAGGCCGTAATCACCAACACTGCGGCCACAAGCACGCCTCAGAGCGTTCGATCGGAAACTGGCGAAGTACCGTCTTCAACGGCACCGAGCCGATCTCCTTTCGATAGACCGTGGCCATGTCTGCTAGCAACAACTTTTCTTTAAACAGCTGCAGACCTGCTCAGCCAAAAGTCGTGCAAAACAAGTGCGATCTGCGAAACACAAGCAAGATCTGCAACGCATGCACTACCATGAGGGCATGAGGGTGGGATGTTCGAGACGAGGAATCTCTTGGTCTTTATGTCTTTACTGCGACAAACCTTAAAGTGGGAAGACGTGCACGCAAAACCTTGACCTACACGTGGGTGGCAAATCCAGGAGCTGAAAGTCAAAGACGTAGGGTGTTTGGGCCAAGCAGCAACCTCATGTGCACCACAAGACCCCAGGAAGTCACCTGAACTTGAACACCCTCTTAGAGCTTCCGTCCCAAGGCTAGGCCTCTTCGATGTGATGACGGAACTCTCCGCCTCCGTTGGCTCATTTGTCACGGAGGCCTCCTTTCTGCCAAACGGTGGTTTTAATCATGGCAACCGGAAGGAGCAGTCCTAGTAAGGGGATTAGGTTTGACAGCTTGGCGTGTTCGGTTTCAGGTTGTCGTATAGGGTTGTGGCAGCGGCGGAAATAACAGCTGAGATGCCAACAGCAAGAAGAGTTGAGTCGGCGGCGCCCGTTACAAAAGCACACAAAACTGCTGTAACCCTTAAACCCTAAAACCTAAGGCAGACTCTGGGAGTGTTTTGGGAAATCTGGCTCAGAGGCCAAAGCTCTCCAGTCCAGAGCAGTTGAGGGCCGAAGAAATTGAGCTCCTAAAAGCTCGAAACCTGGGCGTAAAGCCTTGGGTGTACGGAAGCTTAAGGTGAATGGGATGATAGGATAGGATATGGCGGGCTTGCGGGTCTCAGTTTCGGTGAAAAGGCGGTCCGGAACTCGACTTGATTAGAACTGGGCTTCTGGCTTTAGGGTTTTGCCATTTAGGGCTTAGGGCCTTTAGTGTCTCGAGCAATGCTTCAGCCCAAGGAATCATCGTGCGGAGATTCCGTAACCGGCTGACCCAGAAGCCTCAACAAAGTTCAAGCGCCAACCCAGCAAATTTCACGAACTCCTCTGCGAAGCTGCTCTGCCTCGTCAGGCGTGCAAGCTGCGGGAGCCAAGGTCACCTCCGGCAGCTCCAAAATGCCCACAGCCTCTTCGGCTTTGGAGTTGTACAGCTCAAGGCTCGGCTCGCTATAACGGCCCCGAAAAGGGCTTCCAATAAGGGTATTGGTCGGGCCTTTTGATACGGTGCTTCTCCGACACTAGGGTCTAGGGTTAGGGCTTGAAAGTTCGGCTTTAGGTTTTTCGGCTGATGACTTTGGTTTTCAGTGTCGAGGGCTTTATAGTATTCAGGGCATCATGGTTAAAATTAGTACATGACGGGGATTTTAGGGTTTAGAAGTCGAAGTCACCAAGGAGCCTGTAGCGCAACCCCGCGCAGTTAGGGTTTGGGACCCTGCATCATGCAGATTGCAAGGCCCTTGAAACAGTCGCTACAGCCAAGCAGCGTGCTTTCTCAGAATCTCTGAAAGTCTTCTCAACCGGAATATTCAAAAAAAAACTGCACGCGACTCTATCCTCTACCTGATTGCGTCCTACAGCAGATCCTTCTTTTAAGCCATGCAAGACCCACCCTCGGACCTATGCCCGGAGCCTGAAGTCATACTGCCCGCACACGGGTCCAAGCTTCAGGTTGTGGCTTAGGGCTTAGGCTTAGGGTAGGGACTGCTGCGGAGTTGAGTGTGCACCTCTTAGGTTCTTCTGAAGCCCTAACTTACAGACCGACAGAGAATCTCAAGTGAAGTGCGAACTCCGAAACAAACTGAAGCCTGCAACCCAAGAACTAAAGCCCTAAGCGCCACACCCTAAGCCATTTCTGCCCCACCTTTGCATCCCGTCGCTCTGTGAGGAAAGTGTCTTGCCTTTACTAGGGCTCTGGTTTAAGGCATTGGCTAGGGCTCGGACTTCGTAGGGTGTGGAAGTTGAAGCTTGGGGCTTCGGCTCAAAGTCCTCTTATCGGGAGGGTTGTATAGGGGAGTACAATGTCTTCAACAGGCTTGGGAGCTGTTGATTTAATCGGCACGGGCCTGGCACAGACACTCGAACGTCTCCCGACTGAGAAAGGCCCTAGTGCACGTCCACAAACTCGCAGATGAGTCGTCAATTACACTCCATGTCTGTCCATGGCATTCAACACAGATCTTCGTAGGGTCAATGGGCCCAGAAGAGTTCGGGCCCTCAAACCTCAATGGGCCCAGAAGAGCTCCATGAGTGGCCAAATCCCAAGTGCTCTTGGTGAGCAAGGGTCTAAGACATGGTACAACTCTAAGACAACAGCGCACGTATGCCAGCGAGTGTGAAAGCCTTGCGTTTCTACGACCGTCAAAGGCCCTGCTGGCTGCATCGAATGGCAACGCTCGATGCCTGCTGCCTTATGTTCATGTCCAGCTCCTTGCAAAAGACGAATGCTGTAAACCCGATGATAACTACAATAGCGGGAATGAGACATAAGGATGAGAACTGTCAGCTTTTAACTTTTGATCTCTGCCGAGGCGCTGTGCCTCCATTTGCCTTAGGCGAGCTTGCAGCTCGTCCACGTGGTGTCGTGCTGCTCGAAGCGCCTCGTGGAACTCTGCCTGTTTTACTTGGCTCACGTCCTGGCTTCGGGTTGAGGCTTTGCGGCCTCTACGCGGCTTCCGGTGCCCAGGCTCGCTTGCATCTTGTGTGTCTGACACATGTGTATATATATATATATATACACACATACATATACACACATGGGGCAGGAAAAACTGCTATTGCAAGAGCCCCATTAACTAGCACAATGTCCATCATGCACTCTTGGCAGCGGGTGTCGGGTCATTCCGTGCTCACCTTCATCCCCCAGCCTTTCAAAGGTGAAGTACCCAGTGGCTGGAAGGCTTTAGTTTAGGAGGCCTCGAGATAGAGTTGAGATCTGCGATTCGAGAACTTCCCAGCAGAATTCGGGGTTTTTGCTGCCGGCTCCCAGGCTGCAAACCGAAGTCCCCAAGCCTCAGAACTTCAATGCTTCAAAGAAGCTGCGGGATTTCACTTCCATGATGAGCTTCTGGCAGCTCATGGCTTGAGGCTTCAAGTACGTAGTACTGGGATGCTCGAGAGCAGTGGGTCGAAGGTCCAACCAGCCTCCGGATGGCGCAGCACATCTATTCCTGACAACAGTAGATCGACAGGATGCTTGGGGCCAGTCTGCCAACGCTGATACCGTCTCCAAGTGACTTCTGGAGAGCTCACGAGTTGGGCCTTTGTCCAGGGTTTGAAGTTCCATGCAGGCCTTTGACGGGCAGGGTCAGGACGTCTCCTGCTCAAGTACAGTAAGCCTCGGGCAGTCAGTCCTAGCCTAGGCCGTCAAGAAAGGCATCGGGGTTTTGCATCGAAGAGTTGCAGCTTTGCGTGGAAATGCTCACCTCCCAACCTCGGTTTTCGACAGACCTCAAGCAGACACCTCAGGTCGCAGTAACCTCAGGCCCCTGGTGGAGCGTCGCACCAGCCCTGAAGTTTGAAGCTCAAACCTTGATAGGGCATTGAACAACAACCCCAAAGTGAATTCTAAAGACTGTCCCACCAGCCCTGCGTAGCATTTAAGATTCCAGGCCTTTCACATCCCCCCGTGGCCCGGGGGGCGGCTGCTGCGACCTAGCAGTTTCTGCGAAAGATTGAGGTGTAAACTCGCACGAACTAGGCTTGTACGGTGTCGGCAAAATCTGCCACGAGCAGTACGCAAGTCATGCCTCTTCTGGCTTGTAATTGTAATTGTGTTGCCTCTACTTGCTGGATTGGACCCGCCTTCTTTTTAAGGCCATGAAATATTAACATTCAAGCAAGAGGAATAACACCACAAAGTTTAAACGATGCTTTAGCACCAATTATTGCACAAAAAATAAGTGAAGATTTAGTAATTACCGATATTAAAGATAGTTTAACAAATAACTTTCAGACAACAACACAACTAAATTCAAAGTTTTTATAGACAAAACACAGATAGATGGTGCTATTGCAGTTGTAGATGGTAAAGCATTAGGAAATTTTAATGCAATAAATGCTAACAGTACTAGTTTAACTACTAATTACAAAAATAATGCTCAATTAAATAATGATTATCATACAAAACCTAAAGCTGATGCTTATAACTGGATTGACAATGCAGCATTAGCACCATATGCTACAACAGCAACACTAACGGCAAATTATCAAACTCATTCACAACTGGCAACAAATTATTACAATAAAGGCGAAGTGGATGGATTAATAGCAGGCGTAGGCGGTGGTGGTGGCGGTGTTACTAATCCAATTGAGTTAGTAAGTGCTAATACTAATATTGAAAGATATGTTAATACCACCAAATCAAATACATCATTAGACTTGAGAACAGACCAAGAAGCAATAAGATTAGTTTTAGTGGGAGCAAGTGATGGGGATACTGATACTTATGTTGAATGTAATAATTCAACGGGTGTAGCAATGATGAATAAACCATGATGGTTAAAATCAAACCGAATCAAACCTCAATATTGATCGAAGGACGTCTTGTTTTAACGGTTGTATTTTTGCTGAAACACTCCATGGCTGCGGCAATTGTTCCCGCTGCAAAAACAACCCGACCCGAACTGGGCTCCCCACTCGAACCCCATGCTTCAAGGCCCAGAGATGTCGCGGCCCATGGGGCAGAGTCTTTGGGTGCTAACTGGGTTTAGGATTGGGATTGGGAGCTGGATTATTGAGCAACACGCACAAACTTGCTAACGACGTTGTGGTTTCGACTCAGCATGTGTACAAAAGGGCTCCAAGCTTGTCCACGAGTCTACCAGCGCAGCAAAGCGAAACTTTGCCCGGCTCCACTTTTCGCAATACATGTCAGTGTGACGACATGCCGCAAGACTGCAAATTAGAAAAATCTAAACTCTGATGCGAGCGAGCAAGCGGCAAAGACTTCATCCAGGGAAGATTGCATGCACCGACTTCGCACAAATCACATGCACTCTGGCAAACCTCGCAATGGTTCAACACAAAATACTGTAGAGGAACGACTTCGCATTCTACCAAAGGCTACCTCATCCAGGCTCCACAAAACGGTCTCCATG
>CAJNJA010054675.1:4038-24769 GCA_905231915.1 Symbiodinium necroappetens | reverse complement strand
AGCAACAGCAACAGCAACAACAACATTATTATTATTACTATTATTATTATTACTATTATTATCATTATTAAGAATGCACAAAAAAGCAGAGAGCAAAAACAAGCAAAGCAAACTGGGGACCCAACAGGCCAGCAAGAGGGTTACCCCCAACGCCGCAGGGTGAGGAGAGGAAGCCGGGGCCAGGTCTCTCGAACCTCAGGGGGCAAGGCTCCCTCTGCATTCTTCCGAGGCTCTGAGGCCGCAGCTTGGCTTAGTGCCTGTGGTGCTTTTCGGGACACCGGACGTCTGTAAAACGGTGAGCAGCGATCGCCGAAATTTTCACCACTACCGACTACCATGCACAACCACCAGTGAATCTGCATCGTCGTCAGTATCCTCATCATCACCACCATCATAAGCAGCAGCCGCAGCAATGCTATCTTGTCCTGGATTCTTTCACGTCCAGCTGCTGACATGAGCATGATCCGAACTGGTGGCATGGGCAACGAATACCAGGTGAGTTCCACCGCTGCCTCTGCTGCACAACCACCACCGTTTCAGCCACCACCACCATTGACCATATAACACAAGCATAACAACCACCATCATCATCAAGATCATCATGTTGGTCTTCTTCATCATCAACAGCATCGCGTTCAGCACCAAGTACACCAAAGGAAGATACGACTGCAGCATCGTCAGCGTCGACATCACACCAGGGCATAGCTTTATATGGCTACTGCTCTTAATGAGCTGACACAAGTACGCCCTGTTCGCGGTTCTGAAGCTTGTCCTTGTGTATCTTGATTGAATTGGCATTATGTTGACTGCCTTCCTTGTTGTTACTGCTGCCGCAGAGAGTCTTGTTCAGACAAACAAGAATATGATGATGATCCTCTGCGTCGTCTTCAGGTGTAATCGTGATCACGATTGCTGTTGAGCCGGCAATCACCGGAGCCCTGGCGGAGACGTTGAGGGGAAGTTCGGCGGCACAAACCTTTCCGTGCTGCGCGTTTAGGCGGTGAGCGATGGCGAGCGACGGATTTATGATTTCTGGCTTCATCACGACCTGGAGCGATGGCATGATCAGTCATGGCTAAATTCTCTGCGAGGGCTCTGCAGCCAAGCCCAGCGACAACAGCTGAGGTCGAACTCCACGGCTCGACTTCCAAACCCTGCAGACTCTCAATCCTACGTAGCAACCACGATGAGCTCTCGGCATGTAGGGTGACGCTCCCTGCCAGGCAGCTCGCCTCAGACATGATGCAGGCTTGGTGAAGCCTTGTTGAATTTAGGGTCAGGAAGTGGAACCCAGCAATAGGCGAAACAGTTCATACGAGGGAGCTCCTGATCATGCGTTGGCCCATGCCGCGTGGTCCCAAACAGTACTCAAGTGGCCCGGGCTGTGCTGGATCCAGGGCGTGCTGCATGCCAGGGATTTGCTGCCTGAGCGGCATTGTGGCTGGGGCTTTCAGGCTCTGGTTTTGTTTTTCGGTCGTGTTGTAAGTCGGCGCGCAGAAGGGTTCGGCCTGTTTACGTTTTTCAGCAGCATCCAATTCTCTGAATTCAAACCGAACATGGGAGTGGACTTAATCAGGCTTGTGCAGTACAAGCCAGATCAACACCAAGAAGATGAGGACGACAACAACAGCAGCAGCAGCCGCGGCGGCAGCAGATGCAGCAGTACTAATGCCAGCGATGACAGTATCCTCCCATATCCTCCCTGGGCTGCATACTCCTCGCGTCCGAAGAGCGGTGCGGACCACGCCGACGCGTCGCGGCGGGCGGCGGCCTCCGCCGCCTCAGCAGTTCAACAGACCATAAATCGTGTCGCCGGTAGATTCCCGGTATATGATATGATATGATATGATATGATATGATATGATATGATATGGGAATACATCTGACTGAATAACAGAGGCATGTGCTCGGGGAAAGTGGGGGCTTGAGTTGGTCTGTCAGGCTTTGATGCCGCTTCAGGGAGCGATGGCAAGCTCCTTGAGGCCCTAACCGCCCTAACTGCGTTCGAGTCGAGCAAACCCACGTGCCTGCGTCACGAGGTTCAACAAGGTGCCTGGACGCGTGCTCTGGCATGCATGAGGATCGTGAGTGGACAATGGCTCGAATTTGTCCAAGCAAGGGTCCGTAGGCCTTGTGATGGGAAGCCGCCGCCACCGCCGCCAGCGCCGCCCCCGGCTGTCTGCGGATGCATCGGCCGGGAGGGTGCAGGCCCGAACCTTAGAACAGAGTGCCCCAAGGAAAAGAGCAGACTCCCCCCCCTCTCCTAAAATCGTTCGACTCTTTCTTGGGGCGCGCGCTGGGGCTGGCTCAAGAGGCCTCCCTGAGGGCCGCCAGGACCAGGGCCCGGAGCCGGGTTCGCCGGGCCCTGGCCCCCCTGCCACGGCTGTGCCGGGAACCCGGGACCGGCCTCACAAAAATGCGCACACAAACAAAAAACAAGTAGGCTCTATATCTATATCTATCTATATCTATATCTATATCTATATCTATCTATATCTATATCTATATCTATATCTATATATATATATCTATATCTATATCTATATCTATATCTATATCTATATATATACATATATATGTAGAGGGCCTAAGTAGAGGGTGCAAGAGTAGGGTCAAAGGATGAAGTAGCGGCGCTGGGTGTCTGTGAATCTGCACGTGGTATGAACGTGCATGGGAGAGCGTGTGCTCTCAAAAGAACCGGCGGGTCCACCTGGATGTTGATGGTCATCGGCGTCCTGCCGAAGGATTGGGTCAAAAAGTGACATGACTGGCCCTTCCTCGGATAGCCAACCCTGCTGAACAAATTCAGCTTCTCGCTCTCGCCAGGGCAGAGGGATGCTAAGGGTTCCTTGATTTAGCCGTCGCCACGCGTACACGCGGTTTGAGGGCTGGCCTGGATGCAGGAGACGCTGCAGATGTCGGAGAGGCTTCGGACCTGGCATAGCTTCGTCCGGCTGGGTGAGGCTTTGTGCGGGTGCGAAGGATCCAATGATATCCGACCACGCCCTGAACTCTGGAGAAGCCCACTCCACCACCCACCCACTGCAAGAGCTCGGCAGGGGATTGCTTGTGTCAACCTGAAAAACCGCATCACTGCAGTACCCATTTTGACATCAGCTCCAGCGCTGTTGTGGCATAAGCACGGCATGGCATCTGGACGAGGCCCATCAACTTTTTTCAGACATGCAGTCGGAGGACCATAAGCGGTCATAAGCGATGTAGCCGGGGGGTGGATATTCCACTGCCGTGCGGTGGTCCTCCGTTGGGTACGGAGGACCACCACACGGCGATGGAAAACCCAGCCCGGCCATTGCTCATGGTCCTCCGATTTTGCATCGTTGAACTCTGCGAGGCCAGGCTGTAGACAGGCAATGACGATGGCAGTGTTTCCTTGTCCGCCCGCTTGAAGGCTGGCTCTTTCATGCTGGCGTTCTTTTGAATACAGCGTGAGCGGAGAGCGACAACCTTAGCCAAGCGGCAGCAGCGTGGCTGGGTTATCGAAACAGCCTTAAGCCTTAAATCTAAGATTCGACACAAGGTCGTGCATCAACTGGGGATCGTTCGCAGTGTTGCGATTGTTAAAAGCCTCAGGAGTAGGAGAGAAACCTGGTGCCGACAGATCCGGCTCCGACAAGACACGCCGATGACTGTCGTGCACCGGGAGACATTCGCGCCGATTTGTGTAGCGAGGTTCTGCGGGCTTCTTAAACCCCACAGTTAAACCTTTGCATTCGCATCAGTATGGCAACATGCCGGCACCACGACTCTTCGCCACGCCTGTGAACAAATGCTAGTCTTCCAGTTCCACTGAACCCCAACGGAAGTTTCTCCAAGCACGCAGCAATGATTTCTCGAAACTGATTCTCCGATCAAATCAGGAAGCACCCTGAAAGGCAAACCTGATGCTAGAGGTGCAAGAGCCTGCAGCCTGAACCTCGTTTTGTTGAACCCCAGGCTTCAGGCTCCTAAACCGAAAGCACGGCTCAAGGCTGAGCTCTGTTTAGGCCCAGGCCGATGCCCTCGACCCACTGCATCTCCTGCCCAAGCGTAGGGTCTCTCTGTCATAAAACCTTCCGCTTAGGGTATAGGGGTTAGTCAAGTCATAAATTAGGATGTAAGGCATTGACAAGAAGGCTTCTGGACTGAGGCCACCTGGACACGTGTCGCCCAAGCAAACGAATCATCAACCCCTGAACCCCCAAAAAACGCCTTCCCTCCCCACATAGCCCAGGCGCGATGCAGACAAACCCCGGACTGAAACCACTTAACCACGAACCCTGAGCGGTGCCTGCTGGCGCGGCCTGAGCACGAACGGGATAAGCAGACAATGAATCACATGGTGCGCGATCGAAACTCGAGAAGCCGAACCGCTTAACAGGCTTAACTGCAAAGAGCTCTGGATGCTGCACTGCAGCCTTACGTCCAGAAATCCGCTGCAACATGCACGGATTTACGTCTTTCCGTACTTTCAGCAGCACTTGCACACGCACACACACACACAGACACACACTCACACACACTCACACACACACACGAAATAGAGAGAGAGAGAGAGAGAGCGAACAAATAAACAAATAAATATATATATATATAAATATACATATATCTATCTATCTATCTATCTATCTATCTATATATATATATATTATTCTCTATGTATAGAGAGAGGATAAAATAATTGTATATTTTTATTGTGGATTTGTGCGTGCCTTGTATCTCCGTGTCTAGGTATGTGTGGCCCGGAACTCCCCGAGGGCGGCAGGCCTGGGTGCTGGAGGCCGCGCAAGCATCCTGGAAAATCTTGGCCTTAGGGCATCAGATGATAACAAGGCACATACAAATGTACTGTCTATTTGTATATATATATAGAGAGAGAGAGAGAGAGAGAGAGAGAGAGAGTGAGAGGGAGAACATAACACACATATATATATATATATACACACGTACAGTGTATATACATATATATATACACACAGGAGTGTGAAACTTTGACTGCTCGAGTTCTTCGAGGCCCCGAACCCCAAGACAGAAGTTGGAGCTCGGGCCAGCATTCCCCGTCGAGGCTCTGAGTTGAACAGGAATAATTATTCAGCTTCAGTCTCAGGCATTCGGCACTGCGGCATCATAGAAGCAGTAGAAAGATCGACAACCAGTAACTAGAACCATTCGCAGTACAGAAGAAGGGGAATAGTGACGTCTGACTACTGCCTCGCTAGGCTTCACTGCTCGCGACACGCCCCTGAAAAAATCAAAACACGCCTCAACTTGGTTTCCGGCGGCCTGGACGAGGTGCGTCGGCATACGGCCGACCCGACCACCATCCTCGCGACCAAAGGGGATGGGCTGAATTGGGATTCCGGGGCTCGGTGCCTGACTGCAGTTCATTGCTGGCGCGACCACTTAGAACAAACGCATCTGCTAGACCCCCTGCAGATTCTGAAGAGAATGACCGACGGGAGTCCTCCTCTCCGTAGTCAGTGACCAAGCTGCTGTGCTTTGCAAAGGGTTCCTGCTTTACCAGCTCTCAGCAAAGGCAACAGGAGGGTCGCCGGCAGAGGAACAAGTTCAGTGCGATGCTCGCTACATGATGTTACATGCTGCACCTGAAATTATGCAACTCATGCTCGGGCCTCTTGCAGTGACTGAGAAGGAAAACATCTGACCAACAGGCCCCCAAGAGCCATTACGAAATCTTTTGTCATGCAGCACGAACGCCACAATCCAACTTGATCCTCATCCCCATTGTCGGTGACGATGCTGGCGTGCTTCGCAAACATAAGCTCCTGAGCAAATCCGGCTGAAGCAAAATCAAACAGAGGCTCTCTCCGAACAAGTAATCGCAAAGCGAGTACTCGCGCGCGGTGCGATTCGCCTCATCCTCGTCAGAGTCAGCGGGACCTGTGGTCAGTTTCTGCACAGGAGATGAACTGGGGATCCGACAAACATGGGCAGGCTTCCTCGAACTTCGACTTCAACGCTACGCAGACACGACGATCATGGCCGTCTCACTTCTTTGCAGCTAGTTACCCTAATCTATGCGACTGAAGATCTCTGAAGCTGGCGATACCAGTACACTGACGCCAAAAGTAGCTAAGGGTAGGGGGCAAACTGCAACTCTCAGACTTGTGAACAAGACTTCCCCACATGCTGCTACACCCGTGCTGCTAAGTGAGACGGCCCGTTCCCACGATGCAGACCCCTGATTAGCGGACCCGATTCTTTAGGGATCTAGGTCGGAGGATCCCGGCCCTGGCCTTATCCTTTCAAAGGGAAGGCAGATTACTTATCCAGGGCTTGACGCTAGATTACGCTAGTTAGGTCCGTTTTGGGCAGCCCAAGTTTTCAGAGGACCGACTACTCAGGGCGGTCCGTTCCGTTACGACTCCCGCCCACCAGGCCTTTGGCCAACCTTCCGTTGCTGTTCCGCCGACCCCCGCGAGCCTTGGCCAAATCCGATGGGTTACTCCGGGCTTTGGAAGGAGGTACTCCACACACTCAGGTTGCTGACGGGAGAGACCGTAAAATCCGTAAACAAACCCGAAACGTTCATGTAGCCTTGCAGGAAAAACGCTACGTGCTCAATCCAACCCAAAACTCCCAGCAAAAATACTCAAACTCTGGAGAAGATGGATATGCCTGAACAACCCTGCAACCAAACCCAGCATGCCCAGACCTGCAAAATGCCGAAGCCCGCTGGATCCTGAAGCTTGAAAACAACAAGTGTCGAAAAACCTGGCACTATGAACACAAGTCTAAGCAAGAAAAAGAACACGAACATGGCCGAATTCTCAACCGCAAAGAAAGCTCTTGGAACACGGCCCCGGTTACCTGGAGGTGCTGCATTCCCCCCGTGGCGGCCGGCCGCTGCGGGGTCGAGAACCAGCCCTGGTGTAACAGGCGAGGCACGGTGCTTTTGCGAGTGGGTTTGGGGGAATATAGGGAATTCAGTGGATCATCAAAGGGTTAGCTTGTATTTTTCGGTGTGTGTGTGTGTGTATGTATGTATGTATGTATGTATGTATGTATGTATGTATGTATGTATGTATGTATGTATGTGTGTCTGTGTGTATGTGTGTCTGTGTGTGTGCGCGCTTGTCATCTACATTTACAGAACACATTTCGAAAAATGTGTGTGTGTGTGTATATATACATATTATAGATTGTGAATAGTATCTGTGTGCCTGCGGGTGCGTAAGGCCACCATTATCGGTCTGTGTACCTCCAACCCAAGGCTAGTTATAACTCATGCTTGCCCAAGAACCTCCAAGTAGGGGTTCTACACTTTTTGTGAAGTAAACTACTTGCATCATGGCAGCTAGGAGGCCTGCGCTGGATTTCGGGTGCTGGCAAAGGATCAAGAGGGACTCTAGGAGGCCTGAGATGCCTTCTTTGTTTTGAGGCCTCGCCACTTAGCCAGGAGGCTTTTGAAAACCACGAATCCGAATCCTCTCGGCCTCGTCTCCGCCATCGGTGAGGATGCTGGGGTAGTGGGTCATCATCATGGCATCCTGCCCGCAGATCCGTTCATCGGCTTCGCTTTCACTTCACTTCGGGGCTTGGAAGTCTGGTCGGGACCCTGGGCCCCAAAAGGCCCACCCCTGTTTATGTGCCTTGTGGGGGAAGTCAGAAAGAAACACTCCTCCGGGGGCCAGTTGAAGAACCTATGCCGTTCATCGGTCCTCTCGCTCTCTCCCTCCCGGGCGTGGGGGTCGGTCAAGACCCTCGAGCTTAGAGCCCACCCGCTCTCTCTCTCTCTCTCTCTCCGGGCACAGGGGCCGGTCAAGTCCCCCGGACCTCAAGCCCACCCGTCTTCTTCCACAGTCGAAGGAGAGGGAAGTTCCCCCCCTTGCACGCGAGCGCGCGCTGTCCTCCTTTGACTCGGTGAAAACTACTGTAACAGATGAGGCTCGCCGGATCGTAACTGTTAACCCCCCGAACACTACCTAATACCCCAAAACCCCCAGCCTCATCTGGCGCAGGCCAGCTCTGTTGTCGCTCTGGCGGCTTATTGCCAGTTTACATCACTCTCTTTCTCTCTGGAAGCCCTGGTCCCGTCCTGTGCATCTCGTGTGGAAACAGCTTAAAAAAACTACTGCATGTCGACACCGTACTATAAGAATGGTGGCATCTGAGGTCGGGACATAGCGGGCTCCGCAAAAGCCAGTATTTAGGGTTTTGACATGAGCAAAAAAGCCGTGAAGTCAAGGCGAGGCCTGCACCTAAAACCGTAAACTGCACCCAGGCCTCCAGATCCTCGTCGTCGCCTCTCAGACGCTCTGCGAAAGAGCTGATGACGCTTCCCATACCCCACTAAGAAAAACCAGGACCAGCCTCGGCCGAGCTTGATGCCACTGTTGCGCCGGCCCTCGCTGATTCACCATCACAGTGATCGACACGAAGTCTAATCTTCTACTTCGAGTGTCGGTGCAGTTACGACAGTGATGTTGTTTTGATGATGGTGATGGGATTGATGGTAATGGTGAACCAAGGATGAGGAGGCGGAGGAGGAGGAGGAGGAGCAGGAGGAGAAGGAGGAGGGGATGAGGGGAATGATGATGATGATGACGATGATGATGATGATGGTGATGGTGATGGTGATGATTCGGTGGTGATGATGATGACGATGATGATGTGGTGAAGATGATGATGACGACGACCCTGGCTTTGCTGAGGATGACCACATCGACGACGGTCATGAGAAGAACAGCGGCGACAACCGGAAAAGGACTTGAACCATGATGACCCAGAGTCTTCAAACTGTCAAAGTCCAGCCACACCTGTAACAGTTGCCTGCTTGGCCACCTCCCAGATGCCATGCATCGGGCTAAAAGCGTGCCCCCAAAGCTATCCTTTGTGGTGGCTTTTCCGCTGGCAGGTGCTCCCTGCAACTTAACGCGCGTTTCCTTGCGGTTGTCACAGCTCCCGAACACTCAGCAGCAGCATTTCCTATGCTGTCATCCTACCCATCTTTGCCGACCATTTCGCATTGGTCGCGGTGAAAGACTGGAGCTCCGTACTGCACTGATTTCCAGAGTTGCGAAAGCGGCATCATGATCTTTCCGTGTGAAATCAAGGGATCGCACCATCTTACGGGCCCAGACCTGTCATTCACTGAAGTGATGAGGGCATCGTTGTTCCAGTTTCGGAGCGTCGCCCAAACCGAACTCGTCCTGTTCCTGCTGGGTATCTACTGCCTCCAGGAGTTTGTCCCTTGGGATTGTCTCTGCCCTGGTGCACATCGCTCCGGCCAGCAGCTAGCATGTTCCTAACATGCCGAGTGTATCACCAAGTTCCCACGACCACAACCATGACGATCACTAAGAGCGTGGTCAACCGTGACCGGCATTGAGATTCATCATATCCATCAGCTTCAACATCATGTCGTAGTACTTGTCATCGCCATGAACAATCAAACACAGAACGACTGAATGACAAGAAGAATGATGCTGTGGCTTTGGACAAGGCTTTCTCGCACTGGACTCTTGACGGGCCACAGCATTGCTGCAAAAGCACCCGTGATCCCAGCTCTGAGTGAAGCTGGTCACACGTGCACCAACGAAATTTTACAGTCTCTTCCGCCGATCCCTCTGCAGGCCTGCCAATATGTCAGGTTCGGCATGGAGTGCATGGGCTGCACGGTCTCGGATGGGACAGGAATCCAGAAGTGAGGGAGCTTGTAGGTTCCAAAGCCTCTCAAACCCCTGCAGAGATCAAACCAGGAACGAGTCCGGTCGTGCTCCGGGGCGCCTCATCGTAGCTGAGATCTGTCATCATGCTGTTGAACTTCAAGGTCGCCGGTATTCCCTGCAGGAGAGCTGGAGGTATCCAGGGCTTTAGAGCTTTCATGACCTACATGTCTGGGAGCATAGAAAGAAAGACAAAGATCTCGTGCACAACCCACGGCTTCAGATGGGGAAGGGCTCCGATGAGCAGCACTAACAGCATCCCGAAACCCAGAACTGCATCTGCTCTTCGGGGTCCTCGTCCTCCTCCAGGCCCCCTCGAGTGCCTGTGCTCCGGGCCTGAGGCTGTGGGGCATCAACACTCGGGTCTGGAGGTAGTAAGAGACGTGTGCCTTCAACTCTTGGTTGCAGCCCGGTAGCACTCAGAGGAATCCTCATGTGTGCTGCTAGCACACCCTGGCGGCATAGGCACACAAAGGTCTCCCAGGGAAAATGGAACTGTGTCAACCGGGCCTCGTCACCCAAGTCTTTGGTGGCCTTGCTCACGTCCTGCGTCTCGTGAGCGAAGCGAAAGGACTAGGCTGTTGGAGGCCATCAATGGACTCACGGACTTGGACCTCACCCGCCTTTGATCCGAAACCCCGAGACCTCGTGAAACTCCCACAAAAGGGCCATGAGTGGAGCTCCTGACTACCAGGCGATTCAATACAGTCGCCATCCTGCAGGCGTGTTAGGGCTTGGGACGGCTTCCGGATTCAGAGTCACCTCTTGGCCACAAGGATTGAAGCCATCCCCGTGGTTTCTTGTGGACTCACAGGATGCACAACTTGCCAATTGTGAGGCGTAGCAGCCTCAGAACTCAAAGGACGGTTCGTATCCGGAGAAGCATCTTCGGCATTTTCACTGCGTTTGTCAGGCAGAGGCAGGGCAATAGGTGCAAGCTGAACAGGTAGCCAGCAGCCAGCCTGTGGTGAGGCGGTGGTCGGACTGATCGTAGGCACCTCCTGGCATGCCGCACTGACGTCCTCTTAAACTCTGGAAGATGCGGCCGATGAGGCGTCTCCGATCCCTGGCGCCTCGCTGATCGCGTGCATGCTCTTGGTGCTGCGTGAGCTGGCGTTGCCCACACCTAGATCGCTGGCCTTGGAAGAGCGCTGAATCTCCGTAGACCCCCTCTCAGGCTTTCAAGGGCAGAGCACCGAAAACACCGAGGGTAGCACTGGCAAACGCAGGCTCAATGGATTTGCCTCATTTGAGGACCTGGGCGACAGCCCCCAGTCCCCACCTGACACCCCAGAGAGTAAGAATGCTCTCGGCACCGTGCAAAGCAAGAACCCTCACAGCCCTCATGCAACCGACGCTCCTTTTAAAGCGAATCCGCCTCACACTGCCGCGCTACTAGCACCTCGGCTGCGCCGTCAGCTTTGAGAGAAGGCACGCAGCTTTTCATGGCTTAACGTAGCTGTCATTTCTCATCATTAAGAAACTACTACTGCTGGGATATTTGCTCGGCTCGCTCTGCAGCCATAATACAAGTATTTCCGCTCACACCAGGCTCACGTCCATTGCGATGATTCCAATTACTGTTGCTACTGCATTTAAGTCATTCTTGGGGTCGCGTAGAACGCGAGAAAAAACACCCAGAGAAGAATACCTCTAAGACCCTATGAAGGTCCACGCTCGACCGCAGGCGTCACACATACGCATGCGCGTGTGTATGTGTAAGTGTATTCGTGAGTAAGTCTGCATGTATGGTGGAAAGAAAATATGCAAAATTCCCCTGACAGTCAATTACACAGTTATCTACAGGCATATTGAATCTGAAAACTATGCCATCTTTATGTGGCTCCTTGCACCTGTATGCGACACGCCGACTACCCACCATGACCACCATCTTGGCCACTGTTTCGCGGCTTTCCGCACAACCCACAATCACGAACTGATTGATGCGAAAAGACGTGATAAAGTTCCCTTCTCCTGCTGGAGCTGCTTCGGGATCAGGGACTGACTAGAGGTCAGCAGCCTCAAAAAGAAGTGCAGTCTTACCTTGGAAGCCCTTGCACCAAGTATGGGCCACGCGTCGGTATCCTGGTGAAGGCCGTGATAGGGCGGCGCTCCGCCCGTCTCGGACCGATACATCGCATGCAGCGTGCGGAACTCCCGCCGGCCGGACTGAAATCCACGGACCACCTGAAAGACTACCAGGACAGGCATAGTCTCGCCATACCACTGCCGCTAGATACTGCCCAATGCATACAGTCATGGTACAACTACACTTATTACTGCCACTCCTGCCCCAGCTGCTGGCTTGCTGACGCCTCACGAGGTTGACTGGGAGTAGCCTCTTCCCCAGCCAAGTGGAAACCATATGATTCACTATAGATCCCTATTTTGGTAACTTAGTTTAATAAATCCCGTAACAAGAACCCAGAAGTGGAGCCTTGATGTGCTCATCGTCGTTGTGCAGAAAGCGTTGCCAGCGCCTCGCCTCCTGAAGCGCCTCGTCGCTGCAGGCGTCGACGGGCAGATCTTCGAAGTTCTCCTCTGCGTTTCGACCACAGAAAGGTTCAGGGAGATTCGGCTCTGCTTCAGGCTCCGAACAAGCTCCACGTTAGGTAGTCGTTTAGCCGGAGCCGGAAACGGTGCCTTCTAGCCCATTGAAAGCCCATAAGCTATGCGGTTTCACCGCAGGCCCACCTGCAACAGCCCGGCAAAGAAGCGACGGTCTGCTGCCTTGATCTCAAGGTCCTTGCAAGGGTCACGGCTCTTACTGATCAAGGTTCTGATGGCCATGTGAATAAGTCTACAATGATAGACCCATGTATCTTCAGAACCACGCAACCGGCAGTTTGCAACAATGATTGAAACATAAGACACGCTTAACATACTGTTTTATGCTCCACTCTACAGTAGTATAGAGAGATGTATACAAGCATATGCACGGCACTCAAGAATCACAAATGCATTACCTCAACCAACCTTGCCCCGCGTAACACTGCGTTACTACATTGCATTGCATTACATATGTACATTTGTACATACGTACGTACCTGCCTGTCTACCTACATTCCTTCACATTCATTCATTCCTTCCTTCCTTCCTTCCTTCCTTCATTCCATTCATTCTTTCGTTTCATTCTTCATTCTTCATTCATTCTCATTCATTCATTCATGCGTTAATTCATTTATTCATTCATTCGTTCATTCATTCATTCATTCATTCATTCATGCATTCAGGAATGAATGATTAAATGCATTCTGACACTCCTTCATTCATTCGTTCGTTCGTTCGTTGACGCATTTCATTTTATGTCCATCCATTCATTAATTTATTCATTCATTCATTCATTCATTCATTTCATTTCATTTCTTTCATTCATTCATTCATTCATTCATTCATTCAAACATTCATGAATGCATTCATTCATTCAATCATTCATTCAATCAACCAATCATTCATTCATTCATGCATTCATGCACTCATTCATTCATTTAATCATACAGTTATACCATAGCTTAAACCTAAATAACATCACAACACTCCACATTACATTAAAGTCATACGCACCTACATATGTAAGTACATACATACATACATCCATACATACCTACATACATACATACGTACATACGTACATACATACATACATACAGACAGACAGACAGACAGACAGACAGACACACATACACACGTACATGCATATATACATACATTCATTCATACATGCATGCATGCATCTCTCTCGAAACGCAGCGAGTTCAGGTTCGCCTAGCTGTCATTGCAGCAATGCTCTTATTGAGCATCGGCACCTCAGTGGGTGCTAGAACTGCTACGCCACTAACAGGTGCTAGGCCACCATGGCCGTCAGCACCTGTGCATCCGCGTTGGCATCAGATGAGTGATGATCACCGGTAGAAGATGGAACCTCGACAGCGCTGCATAGCAGCAGGTAAGAGTCTTGCAACAGGGAAGAGTGCACGGTGGTGGCAGACGGACTGCATGCTGGAGTGCAGTCATCGGTGTACCACAACTTTTTGTCGAACTGCAGCACACTCCGGTAATGTCCGGATGTCACTTGTGGCCCATGGTGCATGACGACCGCCGTAGCCTGAAAAGGCAAGTGAGGGACTTCAAGAGAGTCATCAGCGTCAAAGAACATAAGGAATTCGTTCAGGACATGAAGCACGGGCCGGAAGTCCTTAACGTGGCGTCGTCGAGCTCCCCTACCTGTGGCACTGAACCTCAGGAGCTGAAGCCAAATGCTCCTGGTATCACGAGTGAGTGCATGCACAGAGGACTGGGTGTGCCACTGATCAATGCAGTCTTGTAAGGATTCTGCACCTGTGATGACAAGTGGAATAGGGCCCGTGTCAGCCGAGCCATGATCGAGGATACAGACGGAACCATGCTCAGAGCGACGCGTCTGCCAGGATCCCCGAAAGCAGGGCAGTTTAAGCCTGGGAAGGAGATGCTGAAGGAACTCAGCAGCATCGGATTGACGCAGCCAGTGGGACCATGGGTTTACCAACATAACCCAGGCGAAGCATTTACCAAGCTCAACAGGGGCAGTGATCCTGTTGAGGGCGCAGTGCAAGCCCCGAAGGGTCCCCAACTCATCAGGGTTCGCGACCTGAAGGCATGCAAGGTGATGCAGAAGAGCTAATACCAGACAGTTCATGTAGCAGATGGTGCCTCGCGGGTTGGTCAGAACCAGGGTGGTCGCATGAAGGCCAAGGCAGGCTGGAGGATGGATAGAGGGTGAAGCGGAATTCACCAATCCTGCTCCCAAAGAAGATCCTGAATCGACGGGGTGAGCTGAGACCGATAGGGACGGTCCCGGCGAAGTCGAGCTGCAAGCAAGTGAAGAATGCCTGAGTTGATGAGGCCGTTCAACTTCTGCCAGATGACATCCCCTGAGGTCCGCAGCTCGATGTCCAGGTGGAACTGAACCCACTCTGTGTTGTAGTGGCCGCTGGGATTGAAGGGCCTGACAGATTTGAAGTTCCGGATGGTGTCGCCGCTCAGGTGAGACTCGATCTCGCTGATTTCCTGTAGGAGAGATTCCGTAGTCCTCGATTCCACCATGGGGACAAGTTCCTCGACCGCCCTTGTCGGATTCCAGCGTAGATAGTTCCATGCACCCTGACTGTCCGTCCATCCCATTTTCTGTGCCTTGGCCTGCATGTCGCTGCTGGTCTGAAAGGCTTTCACGCGGCTCCGAAGCTCCTGGAGCAACTCGCGAAGCATTGTTTCGCGAAGGCTCATGCTGAGTTTGCCCGGCTCGGTATCCATTATGTTCCGCCAGCGGGATGCGACCCGCTGGATCAGCGGCAGTACCGAGGCGGTGCCGGCCGCAAATAAAAGTGAAGTCGGACGTCTTGAGTGATCATCTGCATTTGCGACTCCTGACGCAGCGCAAGGCGTGCGACTTGATAGAGAAGGCGTGTGCCGCTGTAGCTCGGCGCCACATCCTCGTCTGGGCGCGGCCTCTCCCGCTGAGGTCCGTGGCTGCTCTGTCCGCCGAAAGAATCCGACGAGGGTGGCTTGGACTTTCCCCGGCCTTTGCCTTTGCCCTTGGTCGATGAGGGCTTTCGATGACCCCGGTTCGACGGACGATGAGGGCGGGCGGTGGAGCTCATCCTGGGAGAGGCCTGATCTGCAGGATGCATGGGGTCGTCCAGTGTCTCCTCCAGCGGTCCGGGACGATTCCCACGGCGAGGACGCTTGGCATGTCCGGCCTGGGGAGTGGCAGGGGCCTCTGCCGGATGGCAGACAGAGATGAGGTCCGAGAACATCGCGAGTTCCTGGTCTTTCGCAGACTGAGAGAGAGGTCCCTGGTGAGTTTCCGAGGGCAGACTCTGCGAAGGAGTCTCGTCTGTCGGTGGAGGTGCCATGGCCACCCGCAAATATCTCGAGGAAACAACAGGATGTTATAACGTGGCCGCGTTTCCAGTGAGATTGCAAGTCAAGTCGCTGCTCTAGACAGAACTGACACGGTTTGGTGAGAGCTCTACGGAAGATTGCTGCTCGGGCAAGAATGCTGGGCCAGGCAGCACACCATTCTGGATGATTTGCAGACAGGTGCACTTTAACACTGCACCAGTAGAGCACCACTGGCCACACAGAATGCAGTGGTGACGCAACTCATCTCTAAGCTCTGCACTTGCAAGCAAGCTCTGCCATCCAGAGCGTGGGGCCTGAGCCAGAACGTGCTCCCGAGATGCAATGGGAGTGAGCGAGGCTTGACCAACCTGCCTCTGCCATAGACGGTCAGTGGCCTGTGTGCTTGTGCCAGAACCTGGAAGAGCTAAGACGGGAGCGGGGCGCCTTTCTGTCGAAGCAGTAGCAGAGGAAGGCTCAGAAGTAGGCACAGAGGATGGCTCACCTCGGGCCTCAGAAGCAGGCAGTGTGCGAGAGTGAGGAAGAGGAGGTGGAGGCACAGAGTCCTCAGGAACCGTGACATGTAAAGCAGGTGCAGCACCAAGGTCAGGGCAGAGACTCACACAGCGTCTTAGTTGGATATGATCTGCCAAGATGGACCATCTCGTGAAGAGTTTGCCACATAGAGCACATTGTGGCATCCCATGCAACGAGTGCTTCTGACGATCAAAAGAGGGCCCAACAAGGGCAGAGTCAACAGGACGACAAGGGATATGCGAGGCCTGATGTACCCGGAGAGCGCGTAGGTCAGAAAAGCAACTCCCACAGGTCGGACACGAGATACTGTCAGAGGACACAACCGAGGCAGAGGGTACCAGAGAAGCCTCTTTGGTTGCAAAAGAGGAGGCTAGGGCATGAAAAGCCTCATGCAACTTTTGAACAGAGGAAAGGTGTGCTTCACAGTCCGGGCCACCCGCTGCCGAGGTGGTAGTCAATCTGGATATCATGCCAAGGAAGAGACGCTCCAGTATGCATGCCACATGCGGTACCTGAAGCCGGGTGTGCAGTGCCACCGTGCTCTCAGAGCTGAGATGCGATTGCGAACGAGCCACAGCACGAAGATGCCTGGTGTAAACAGCTTGGACCTGGCCAAGTTGTCGCGCCGAGGAGGGGCAGGACATGAAGACCGTATAGCATGGTAGGTACCACACTGGCAGTCCAGAGGCGACGTCGCAATCCAAGGCAGGGAGCAGATGCCTTGGTCAGCAGGGGTCGAAGACGCGTCCAGGTATGCATGCATGCATGCATGCATACATACATACGTACATACAGTCAGTCAGACAGACATACAGACATAAAGTACATACACATGTATGTAAGAAACACGGACGCACGGACAAACAGCCACGAAGATGGCATTATATCCATACATAGCTAGTAGTATGATACGGTCATGCTATAGCCGTGCGGTTGAATTGTCATTCGTCCTTGTTACAGCACTGTTAGTGTGGCTTCAGTACTATCATATGCGCACTGTCACGGCAGTGTTCCGAAGTAATTAGTTGTGTGAAGCTGCACCGGATACCACTGCACTGGAAAATAGTACCGTGCGAACAGCACAGAACTGACTGGAAGGACCGTAGCACGCAAACCTTAATCAGTTTTTGTGCTCCGATGAACTCTGAGTCTAAGTTTCTGTCTCTTTCTAGCACTCTAGCAGTGCTGCGAAGTCCACTGCACAAAGACGACTGTCATTAAGCAAGGCTGAAGGATGGAAAGCACTTTGTCAGCACTGCTCCCTGTCCGACACTGCAGCGCTACGGTGAAGCAAGCAAAGGCTCTTTGGAAGAAGCCTTATGCATTGACAAGCAAACCCCGGAAGCCAAACGTAACCCAGATTTGTGGAACTGTTTCTATTCTCCCTTTGTGCAACTCTCTCCTCACGCATGGACTCGTCGTTCACCTCGCCGATTGCCCAGACACCGCTGAGGGCCCCCTCCGAGAGGTAGCCGGTCAGGCTCCTTGCATGGACAAGTGCAGGTGCGCGTCATTTTCTCGAGTTTCACATGTCTGCTAAAACATCTAGCAGAGTCTCATGGGAAAATAACACAACAGCACGCGCTCTGATATCATTTACTAGCATGTCGTCCACTTCGCCTTCATGATTCTCTGCAACATGTTCCTGTGTCCAAGCGTTGATTTGCCCAAATACGACAGACAGACATGTACGGACACATAATATATAATCTGTGCATGTACGTGCACGCCACGGAGTGCGGACGTTCATGTCAATAACTTGCCTTTGCGGCTTACTTAAGTTTACATAGTCATCTTCACTAGCTGTACGCCTAGGAGGTGTACTGCGGTATAACGAGGTCCCCAGCGCAAGCAGATGGTAAAGGCCTTCCGCCTACGCAAACGGAATCCCTGTGATTCTAAAGCTTGCCAGTGACATCGCTCAACTCTCTAGAGTCGTTTACGTATGAGCCAGGCCACGCATGGGATATGCATACAAAAATGAATGTACGAACATCGGTTATTCATGTGGTTGTTTTGTATGCACGCGGCTGGAATACAGATGGAGTGAGAACAACAAAGCACAGGTAGACACAGATCCGGAGGAAGATGCATAGACACAGACGTCGTTGCTAAATCTCATCCTGCAACACAGTGTGGCCTTCAAGCTTGAAACCCTCAAAATCCGCAAGGCATGCACAGCCCAATCCGTCCTCGGCAGAGCCACCAGCTCCGGCACCAACAGCGGAGAATGCACCTCGGGCGACAAACTTGGGACTGGTCGTGCTCTGGACCTTCAGGCTGCGCGAAGCTGTATCGGGAGTTTTGCAAGGCCACCTGAGCAGCTAGCACCGAAACTTCGGGATTGCAACCGTCCCAACCCAACAGTCAACGATGGCAAACTTGGAGAAACACAATGCTGCTACATGCTCCCCAAGCCATGGCACAATCCTTATTGAACGCTCCTGAAGGCCTGCCATCGTCAGCTGCTCGACGCCGCCTACGAAAACAAACGAACGCGAACGCACAATGTACAAACAGTTGCTGAGAGATGCAAAAAGCTGCAGGGGTAATATTTACTACCACCACCACCACCTACTACTACTACTACTACTACTACTACTGCTGCTACGACGACGACGACGACGACGACGAAGACGACGACGACGCCGGCGACGACGACGACGACGACGACGCCGGCGACGACGACGACGACGACTACTACTACTGCTACTACTACTACCTACTAGAACTGCTGCCACTAGTACAACGAGGACGACTGCTAATGCGGCTCTATTCCATGTGTGATGTGATGTTGTTGGTGGGTGTTGGTGGTGGTGGTGGTGGTGAACGTTTGCAATGACATCGATGTAATGATGGTATAGACGGCATAGTAGTATTGACTAGTATAATTAGATGAAGACTGATATTTCGATGTTCTTTGTTGCTGTTGATGGTGGCGACGACAATGACGATGACGATGCGATGATGATAACGATGACGACGAGGATGATGATGACGATCATGGTGACAACATGTGACAACAACGACGAAGAGGATGAAACAGCTTCTTAAAACTGTCCATGTCTTCTGATTTTCTGATTACCGCTACTGGCTGTTACCGCTACTGACTGAAACAACGCCTGCCAGAGCTACGACAAGTACTGCTGGCACAGCTATCATTAGTGAGGGAAGCTCTGACGTTGGAATTGGCCTTGAAGCCCAACGAAAAACAACGGAGACAGGGCCCTGCCTGGGCTGTAGTATAAAGCCTGCAGCGCCTCCGGGCTGAGCACCAAGCCCGGCCGCAGATCCAGGGCCTTGGGCTCTCGGCTTGTTTGATGGTACTTACGGCTCTACTCATCACCGTCATCAGCAGTACCATCACCACCATATACCACCATTCTTCTCAGCCGCGGCAAACTATTCTGAGCAGGATGAGCACCTTTCGCAGAGCGCCTGGAGGCCAGTTGAAGTTGAGTTCGTGAGGACATCGTGCAGCGGCAAGCGCTTGTGCTTCAATGTGCGAGCCATGTTTACGAGCACGCCCGTGATATGAGCTGCGTTAGACTCCGTTAGACGCTCACCTCTCGGATTCTGGGCATCCGGCGCCCCCCTTGACGAAGGTGAAGGCCACACCTCAGAGTATGCGTTCCAACATGCAAACGGTCCGACGGTCAGTGTAGCAAATGAGGCCAAGAAACGCACAAGCCCCAGGGCGGCAATCATCAGCTTCCAGTCCTTTCTATGAATCTGCACCCAAGGCACTGCCCACTTCCAGCCCAGAACGCTGCAGCTCCTTGGCACTCTTCAGCCGGCTCTTAGGACCCAGTTAGGACTTTTGCCGCAAAGGGCCCCCTGCCCAGCCTGGAGGAAGGCTCCCAGGGCAGGCCGGTGGAGCCAGGCATCCGCCGGCCGCAGCAGGGCCCACTGCTGGCCCAAACGAGCCGGAGCCTGGCCACGATACGCCGGAGCCCGCTCCTGGGTCGCCCCTTGGGCCCCATGCGCCTTCCGTACTGCGAAGTCCTCGAAGCTCACTTCGCTGAAGTCCTCGTAGCGGTGGGGCCACCGGTCCTGAGTCGAGCTTCCATCGGAGCCCTGCAAGCCCAAGCCTGAAACAGCGTCTCCCTCTGCCTGGCCTCGAAGTAATCGTCGATGGTCTCTGGGCCGAGGTGACTGTCCGCCGCGGAAGTTGGGACCTTTGGAGCCTTGGAGAGTGCAAAACAAAGGCCAGGGGGGTTGGAGCTGCCTAGGAGGTGAAAAGAAAGATCGTAGCGCCCTGGTGCATACTGCATTGGAACAAGCTTCCCCCTTTCTTCTTCGAGGGTTAGGGCACATTGAGGAGGTGTAAGTGCCACGTCGAGGGAGACCTTGACATGCCTTGAGGCTTCTGGTGTGCGACTCCGATGTCGGGTGCAAGCAAGCTGCTGGGCCGGGCTCGCAGAACCGGATCCTGCTCGGCTAAGGCGGCTAAGGACGTCTTGGCGTCAAGACTGGTCTGCAACACAGAGACAGGCGGAGACCCCCCCAAAGCAAACATGTGCACATATGCACGGTATGGTATGCATGTCTATGTCTGGAAGCACGAGTATGGTATGGACGCATGTATGTGTATGCATGCGTATGCATGTGTTTGTATGTGTGTGTGTGTG
>CAJNJA010054664.1:0-14978 GCA_905231915.1 Symbiodinium necroappetens | reverse complement strand
GTTCCAAAGTCTTCTAGGCATCCCAGCGGGGGCTGGGAATCGCCGACGATGGTTGTCTTCAACGGGGCCCATGCAGAATCTGGATTGGGGCTTTCTGTGAGGCTGTTCTGGCGGGCTCTCATGTGTGCTTTCTGTAAAGCTGTCCTGGCGTTTCTGTGAGGCCGTGCTAGACAAACCGCAATGCATGTGGGTTTTCTGTGAGTCTGTCCCTTTCTGGGGTTGGGTTTTCTGTGAGGCTGTGCTGCCGGAGTTGTGGCAGACAAGCAGCAGTGCATGTCGGTCTTCTGTGAGTCTGTCCCGTTCTGCGGTTGGGCTTTCTGTGAGGCTGCGCTGGCGGGTTCTCATGTGGGATTTCCGTAAGGCTATCGTGACGGCTTGGGGGGGTTCAAACCCTTGTGAAGAAGCGGGCCGCTCCAAGTCGTGAGCAGGCTTGGGGGGGGGGTCCAACCCTTGTCAAGAAGGGGGCCGGCTCCAAGTCGTGAAGGGTTGGGGTGTCAAACCCTTGTCCAGCAGGGGGCCCGCTCCAAGTCGTGAAGGGTTGGGGTCCAACCCTTGTCAAAAAGGGGGAAGAAGCGGGCCCTCCAAGTCGTGAAGCAACCCTTGTTAAGGAGGGGGCCGGCTCTAAGTCGAGAAGGATTTGGGGGGGTTGCAACCCTTGTCAAGAGGGTCGTGAAGGGTTGGGGTGCAACCCATGTCCGGAGGAGCCAGGGTCAGGGCCTGCCCGGCCCGCAATTGCAAGGGCAGGGAGAAGGGCAAGGGCAGCGCAAGGCAGGGCAGGGATAGAGGTGACCAAACATCCGAGGTAGGTATATCATTATTCGTGCAACGGAGCCATCGCGACGTACATCCGATATTTTCACAGCAAGAGAATTCCGTGACGAATGTGGAGCCCTAAATCTCCCAGCTGGAGAAACCATCCAAAACTTTTGTGCAAAGCTTAAGTCCTTAAGCGTGCCCAAGATCACAGTAAATTCAATGCAGGACACAGAAACAACGGCGCTGTTTTGCTGTAGACTCCTCTGGGCACACACGAGCACTCGAAGGTCCATTTTTTGATCCGGGCTCCAAGGCTGACAAGGTTCCAGAACTACCTGTAGCTATAGAGCAGGTCCACACAAAGAAAGGCGCTGTTTTGATGCAGAATGTAGCCCCGACCCCTTGGGCACACAGGGACCCCGGATGGTTTAGAGCAGGCAAACACAGAACGGCGTTGCTTTGCTGCAGAATGTGGCCCCGACCCCTTCGGGCACACACGAGCACTCGAGGGTCCGTTTTTTATCCGGGCTCCAAGGCTGACTGGTTTAGGGACCACGGGAAGCTGAAGAGCAGGCACACACAAAGAAGGGGGGGGGGACCTCGACATGGGCACCCGGCCTAATTAAGATGCATGGTTGTTTTGAGCAGAAATTGACAAGCAAGAATCAAACCAAATTCACCGGATCCCAGGAAAGCAGGGGCAAGGTCCCAGAGGGTTTAGAGCAGGCACACACAAAGTCAGAACGCGCTGTTTTGCTGCAGAATGTGGCCCCGATTCCTTTGGGCACACACGAGCACTCGAGGGTCCATTTTCCGACCGGGCTCCAAAGTGTTGGGTTTGGGGCTGGCAATAACTATTGTATTGTATTGACAGTACTGTCAATACAGACTCATTAAGGAATACTTGTACACAGACAGGCACTTACCTGTAAAGTTCTTACCATTTACTTCTAGGTAAGACTCGTATGACATTTGTTTACATTGCCGACAAAGTGTGTTACGCTTTTGAACGTGTGAATGCTTAAGCTGAGCATTCAGGCGTAAGCTTTTGAGTTTAGGGGTTTAGGGCTTTAGGGCTCAGAGCTTCTCTGATATAGAGGCTTTGACATAGTAGAAAGTTGAGAATGGAGACGGTAAGGGACCTCTTTTCCCTCAAACCTCTTTACGGCAGTCAGGTTTTCTTTGAGGGTGTCGCTTCATTTACACGAGTTTGGAGTTTAGGATTCCAGTTTCCCGGCGTTCAGGCAATGTGGCTCGGGTGTAGGGGTTGCTCGAGGGCGCAGCAGCTTACACTTTAGGGTTTAGGGTAATATGACACATACTTCACATGGAACCATGCATGGGAGTAACGTGAGTGCTGCGGGTCCTGGATTTGGGAAATCGCGGTCCGGTGCAGCAGGTGCCAGCCGCACTACAAAGTTCTCGGGTTTCTGACTGACAAGACCATGAAGCCCTATGAACACCCTATACACCCTGTACACCTCTGTACATAAAGCAAAACCTCACATGTCTCCGGCCAGTGGCCATGGGGTCAGCGGCGCATTTGGCAACGGCCGCAGCCCTGGCACTGTAGACTGTAGGATTTTTGGTTTAGGCTGCCGGGCTTAGGATTTGGGCCGGTTTCCCTGAAAGATCTGGTGGCATAGCAAGTGAAAGGGTCGAGAACTGCAGCAAACTGAAGTAAGGAAGGACTCAGACTGCTGCAGGTGCTGCTTGCAACATCCCCTGGATACTTCAAGTGCTACAAGGGCCTTAATGCTTGGAACAGGTTCTCGGGTTTTTTATTTATAGCACAAATACAATCGGAGCCCTAAGAAAAAGTATTGACAATTATTCAATCTTTCTTATTCGGTTGGGCGAGCTAGGGGTTGCGAGCTTCGGACTTTGAGCATGCTGTAGCAGTTGGAAGTGTCGGGACTCGGATTCAGCAATACCTAGCTAAACCCTAAATCCTGAAACTCTAAAACCCTAAACCCCGAAACACCTAAACCCTAAACCCCCAAACCCTAAACCCCTAAACCTGATACTCAAATCTGAACCTGCATGGGGAGGCCCCGAGAGAGTAGCGGCTAAAGGCGGTTGCTAGCCGCCCTTGGTTTGACAAAGGCTTCAGCAGTGCCAGGGTTTAGGGTTTAGGGTTTAGGGTTTCGGGTTTAGGGTTTAAGATTTTTCAGGGTTTGGGGGCTGACGATACTGGACCATTACTATGCCATGAGCCATACAATGCTAGGGCACATCGCTTGCAGGAACCTATTCCTCTATGAAGCCACCCTCACGCCCTGAACGCAAAAACCATAAAGCTAGAAATCGTAAGAGCTCCTGAGACCCGGCGACACCCTAGAATCCAAAGCACTGGCACCTTGACAGTTTGAGGGCCTGAAAAGTTAGACTGGGGTTTCGGGATAGATGACAGTACAACACTATGCCTCGTAGGGAACACAATCAAGATGCTACTACAAGTATGGCTATAAGAAAAAATCCTATCAATCCTGCGAACCCTAAACCCTAAACCCGAAACCCTAGCGCCCAAAGTTCTCCTCGAGCAACAAGATGATCGTGCTGCTTCTTGGTGTCTTCGTAGCCTCGCCGAATCCTCGGTGGGGTTCCAGAAAGTCAGTTTCGCTTGGGCTCAGGGCTCAAAGACCTTCCAAGATCGCAGAATTACGGGATATACCTTAACAGTCCTAGTAACATAGTAGGCCCTAAAGGCTAAACCCTAAACCCTTAAGTCATCGTAGGATCCCTGCTCTGATTTCTGGGAGTTTAGGCTTTCCGGGCTTGGAGTTGACGGTTTGGTGAACAGAGCATTGAGGATCCTGGCTTCTCAGGCGATGCTTTGCGTCCTTGCACCTATGGGCCTCCAGAGTCTAGCCCGAAACGGACGTTGAAGCTTGGTTTTAACATGCTAGGAGCAGAAATAACAGCAGAAACATAACATGTGTAGCATTGGCAATAGACTAACAGTGGTAGCCGTGGCAATAACAGAGGTGTTATGCGCTACATGTGAGTTGCTTCGTTGTGCATGTGCCGATTGTAATCATGCTCCTACATGATCAAGCAGGCATCTCGGAGATGTCTGTGCCTGTGCAAGCTGAAATTGCTCATTTTGCAGGTTCTGCAAGAAGCCCAGCTCATCGAACTCTTGTCGTTGAAGGGGGGTAGTGGGGCTGGTTGTCGTGTCGGTGTCGCGGTCCTGCGGGGGTGGTACTGCTGGTTTTGGTGGTGGTGGCGGTGGGCATGGTCGTTGCCCTCGTCGTTGTGACTTCTTTATGTCTAATTATTGGCCTTCTTAATCACTGATCGTGTAGCCGCTCGAACCGATGCTGACGCCGTGGCTGTGATTGTTTGGCCGTGGCAATGAAGGAGGTGGTTAACGCGACGGCGGAATACGGCAGATATGAGCAGGGCGGTTCTGGTGATGGTGGCGGGGGCAGTCGTCGTCGTCCAGGTTATTGGTACTGTCCTTGGCCTTGCAGCGGTCTTGTCGGCAGTCATTTATGCCACCTTGCTCGTTGTCGTTGTTGTTGCTGTTGTCTTAATCTGCAACTTTGGGCCGGCAGGCAGTCAGATAGCTGGGTCAGCGAAAACATGAGATAAAGCTGACGGAGATGACGAGTTCAAAAATGGGCAGAGCCTCACTGAACTGCCTCTTTCGAGAACCGCGCGCGATAAGTCTAAACTTGTCCGTAATGTATTCCTACAAACCGAGGAAGATTTGAGGTCTTTCGGCTGGTGAGAAAAACGCAGCATCATCGACAACACACGAAACAAGACACCTCGACAGTCAGAGCCCCAAGCTCATCGCAACAGCGTGGCTTTGCAGGACAATGGAAATGAGCAAGCTGGTCGACCTGATTGTCAACTCCGCGAATATCCGCAGACTTTCACAATGCTGTGGAACTAGGATTAGTCACAAGGTGCAACAGGTTTTAGATGATAAAGGTTCGCTGCTGGAACAAACTTGGGCTAAGTCCCCCAACACGGAAACAAAAGCAACAATTCTCTGCAAGTCGGAGCCATGATCCCCATAAGCCCTATAAAGCAGGGGCCTTCATAAATAGAACAGGGTTTTGGCTCCATTATTTTACAAGTAGAATAAGGAGCTCGAAGGAATAATGTTGGTAATTATTTACGCTTCCGTACTAACTCCCGAATCCTTCGCCAGGCATCAGTTCTTGCTGGTGAGCCCACGGGTAGAGAACAAAGACCTGCTGACTGCTTGCTTAGGATGTAGGAGGTTCGGAGTTTACTTGGAGTTTCAGGGGTAGTTAGCAGTGGGGTTATAAGTAGGGTAACTATAGTTATAACCCATATTCGGTGGCTTATAACTCCATTTATAACTACCCATGAACCTCCAAGTAGGGTTAACAGGAAGATGCAGGAGGTCCGGAGTTTAGGCTTAAAAGGCTTATAAGAAGGTTCTCGTTAAGTCATTACTTACTTGGGGTTAGCGGTTTAGGTTTAGGGTTGAGAGTTGAGACTTAGTCAGTAGTGAGTGAGTACGGTCATGCGTGGTGCCACGGGGTTTCCGAAGGGCAATCCTACACATACAAACCTCCCTCAGCTCCACCCTACGAAATTAGCAGGCCCTAAACCCTGAAACCCTGAAGCCCTAAACCCTAAACCCCTAAACCCCTAAACCCTGAACCCTAAACCCCTAAGCCCAAAGCGGAGCCTCGGTTGGCATGAACTTGCTGGGCTGGACATCGGCAACACCTCAGCCGAGAACCAGCCAGGGTTTTAGGGTTTCGGCTTGGGGTTTGGGGTTTAGGGATTGTAGGCTTTGGGGTTTGGGGTTTAGGGATTGTAGGCTTTAGGGTTTAGGGTTTTGGGTTTTAGGGTTTAGGGTTTAGCGTTTAATAGGGTTTAGGGATTGTAGGCTTGACCTCAAACCAAAACCAGCATCAACAGCCTAGGCGTCAAGAAGGCTTCGTCTTGATGGGGTCAGACGGGTCCGGTTCAGCTGCAAGGTCTTGCTGCAAGGTGTTTCGAGTTGTGTAGCAGGGTCTTTGTGGGCTCCGACACACAGCAGCGCGGATTTCGGAGATGAGGTTCAACTAGTCAGGTTCAGGACTAGGTTTAGGGCATAGAGGGGCATAGGAGTTGTGGACCCTTCGTTTTCCAGGTTGACGAAATTCCGGTTCGTGATTACATGTCTCTCACGCCACCTATCAGGGCTTAGGACTGCACCGCTCAGGATTCAGGCTTAACGTAAAGGATTCAGGTTATCCCCACTTGGAGGTTCATGGGTAGTTGTAAGTGGGGTTATAAGTCCGCTATAATATGGGTTATTACTATAGTTACCCTACTTATAACTCCACATATAACTACCCATGAATCTCCAAGTACCTAACCTAGTATGAAGAGGGGCTACCCGGTCACCAACGTGGCCGAGACCCTAGACCTCTAAAGTCGGAGGCCTAGACTACAAGGCCGGACCATGAAGCAAGGCACCCATGGCTGGAGGGAGCAGCGTGGACCACCAGGGGAAGCAGGTCACTTTGATCACCTGCGGATAAAAATGCCAGGATTTGGTACTTGGAGGTTCATGGGTAGTTATAAGTGGGGTTATAAGAAGGGTAACTATAGTTATAACCCATATTAGGGGACTTATAACCCCACTTATGGCTACCCCTGACCCCTAAAACCCTCAAAACCCTATAGAACCCTTTAAAGGAACCCTTAAAGGAACCCCATAACCCCACTTACATCTGCCCATGAACCTCCAAGTAGGGTGGGGGCGGATGGGGATAGGGGGCTTTGAGCCATGGAGCGGCGATGAGAACCCGCAGCCCTAAACCCCCCAAAACACAACAGACTTTGGTGCTCGTCTTTGTTTCACAGCGGAGAAAGTGGTTAGGGTTTAGGGTTTAGGGTTTAGGGTTTAGGGTTTAGGGGTTTAGGGCTCGAGCTTTCCACCGAGGAAACGGCATTTTCCTTACCGCCAGGCACGGGAGCCACAGCTTCTCGAGCAAGCCCGATCTTAACACTTCTCTCCGCAAGGATCCAACTGCCTGACCAATAGGGTTCTGCACCCCTTAACGAAACCCTGATCTAGTGAGCCTAGATGAAACCCGCCGTAAAAAAAAAAAAAAACATAAACCCTCATACAACCTATAAAGCCGTGGAAGGTACCGGCTAGAAGTGACTGTTACAAGGCCCTGTTGCTCGATTCTTCGGTGAGAACATTTAACTGTATAGCCAAAATGATATTGACAACCATCTGCGAAGGATTCCTTTGCGGAAATGAGAGGGTACCATAGCATCTAGGTTAGATCCCATGGTACCCTCTCAGTTCCGCTAAGGAATGTTTCAAACACAACGAGTCCGCGGTAAGAATATACACCCGAAGCTCCTAAACTCTTAACCCTACTTATAAGTTAATACCCATAGGCTCCAAAGTAGTTCCTTTTTGTGGGTTTATATTTAGAATCCTATAAGGTAATCCCCAAAAAGGAACTACTAAGGAGCCTATGGGTAAGGACCCTCCGAGCAGGCTGGCCGTTTCTATCCCAGGAGGTAGCTCTTTGCAGGATGATTGGCTGAAAGACTCAGGGGGCCTCGGGTTTGTGTGGGTTTGGTGGTGCAGGGGTTTAGGCTTTAGGGATTTGGGGTTTAGGGATTTGGGGTTTATTCAAGACTTTGCAGCCAAAAAGCACTAATAAACTTTACACAAAGCAACAAATGGAGTTTCCCGATTTGCACTAAATTTCGGTGGTTGGTGCAAGCGCCGCTCCCCAAAATGAAACTTGTGGCAGCCCTTCATCAAATTTGACGGTTTTAGGAACCTTCGAAAAGCCGTCGTGCCTCATCCCACCGGTGGTTTTCAGGCACGGAGTACATCGCCGAGAAGCCACCATCCACGTAGTACTTGCCTGTGGAGCGGGTAGAGGGGTTCGGGTACACAGACCTTCCAAAATCCCTAACCTTAAGACTCCAAGTATACAAATAGTACCTACTTTGGGGTCTAAAGTCTATAAGTGGTACCTACTTTGGGCCATTTGGAGTCTTAGGGTAAGGAATATACCTTAGCTTTTCACGGTAGGGATCGAACGGAAGCCTGCCTGTGGCCCCAAACCCCTACAAAACAGAAAGAAGGAACCCCAAAAAGGTAGGTACTTTAGCGTTTTTCAGGCCTTCTAATTATGAGAAAATCAGAAGAAGGAACCCTAAAAAAGAGAAGGCTTTTCAGGGTCCAAGTAGGGCTGTGAAAGACTGAAGGTTCGGATTGATGCTTTCAGGCCTTTGGGTTTAGGGTCGTAGGGTTTAGGGTTTATGTTGAAAACGCTCCAGCATGTCAGTACTCTTGTAGTCTGCGGTCGTGGCTAGCTTTCAGGGCCCTTGTATAGGTGCAAGATACCTGTAGCCTGCAAGCATTCGTGCACTGTTATGCTTTCGGCTCGTAAAGGAAAACTACGAAAGGTAAACTTCCTGAGCCATGTGTAAATAATGTACACTAGCAGTGTGCAGTGTACAGGCTTGCTAGTGTCCTGCGGCCGTTCTTTCCTTGTGTCGTTTGTTTGCCGTAGTTGAAGCTTCGCACTGCGCCCAGCCATAGAAAACTACGTGTCTTCCGCTATGAGACAGGGTGAACACCTTCAACAGTTTAGGTTTTAGGGCCTTGAGGTCTAGGGTTTAGGGTTCAGGCCTTATGGGCTTAGGGTCTTAGGAGCAAGAGATCAAGTTACCCTCGTCAGGAAGCCCGAAGCCCTCTAAGGCTCAAATAGACATCGACTACGGGAATGCGTGGGGTCGCTTCCAGCAATCTTCAAGCCTACCCTGAAGCCAGAATTTTAGACCCCTAAACCCGAAAGCCTGAAACCCTAACCCCTAAACCCAAAACGTAAAAAAAAAAACTAACACCTAAAACCCTAAACCACACACATACACCCTGGCTCGCGAACACGGAGATGCAGCCACTGGGACCCGACCCTGCCTTGAAAAACACCAGGCGTCCGGAAGAAGGGGACGACCTGAAAGCTAGGACTTGAGCTTTGAATCGGCTTTGAAGATGTCTGAGGGTTCAGGTTTTGGGGTCTGGGTCTGTTTTTTTTACTGCTGCATCTGTAGGCTTTGAGGATCAGGGTTTAGGGTTTAGGGGTTTAGAGGAATAAGGGGTTTAGGGGTTTAGGGTTTAGGGGTTTAGGGGTTTAGGGTTTAGGGTTTAAGGGTTAGGGGTTTTGGGTTTAGGGTTTAGGTCTCGGGTTTTGGGGTTTTGGGCTGAGACGGGCTACTCCAATCAAGGTAGAGTGTGTACTTGCCTTTGGGATGCAGGAAGGGGTCCTCGAGCTAGGAATATTGGTGAATGTACAATTTGGTTTGTTTTGGCAATATTTTTCATATACTTTACTTGGGCGGTTCCCTAAACCCCAAACCGGTTCCCTTAAATAGGGCCTCAATTTTGGCCCAGTGTTTAGCAAGTACCCGAAAAAGGGTACGTATTCTTGCGAAAGCTGCGTTTGCATGTTAATGTTTAGGCTTTATAGGTTTCGGATCTACCTATAGTCTCCATTGTAGTTCCTTTTTGGGGTTACCTTTTAGGAACCTTAATATAGAATGGGTTAAACCAAAAAAAGGAACTACAATGGAGACTATAGGTAGGGAATCTAGGGCTTAGGCATCCGCCGCGTTTGAGAGCCTCTAAAAGGCGCCTGCCTCGATTCTCTGCGATTCTCAAAGACTTGCCCTAGGGCTCCAGTTACCGAAATAGTAGGTTAATGGGGTACATAATATATGGCTAGTAACCCACTATTTAGGGAACTGGAGCCCTAGGGTTGTCCAGAAGTGCATGTCTCGCAGAGACTCTGGTAGGGAAGTTCTTCGCTTTCCTACATCGCGGCGGCATTGATAACTTTGGTTTTGGGGGCATCTGGCCTCAGGTTCTGCTGAACATTACACGCACTAAACCGGGAAACCCCAAACCCGAAACCCTAAATCCTAAACCCTAAACCCTAACCCTGGAAACACTGAGACTGTGCCCAGCCACGCTCATGGAAGAGAGGAGCAATGAAACCTTCACAGGGTTTCCAGCATATACGGCCCTTTAGAGCTTTCTCATCTTCGGGTTTACGGTCTCTGGAAAGGTCTACAGTAGGGTTTACATGAGCGCGTTTCAGAAGGCTTTACAAACAGGGGGGCCTTCAGGTTGTCGAGATAAGTCAACGGTGTGCTTGTTCATGAGGAGGTGATGACGTACGACATAGTTGCGTTATGTTGCGTCTTTGGGTTTCTAGCTTTGCGCTTCAGGGCTCATAGAATCTGGGCCGGCCTGGGGTTCGGAATGTAGGCTTCAAAGGGTCTTCGAAAGGATCAGCGAGTTCAGAGAATCGTGGGAAGAGATGTTCTGAAGCGCAGCTGTGGAAGTAAGATCTGGCAGCCGAGAACCTAGGACCTGACTCCTGCTAATCTAAAGCCCCGCACCCAACCAGCTCTCAAGCCTGACCCTAAGTTCTAAGCTCACCCCTATAAACCCTACTTGGAGGTTCATTGTGTAGTTATTGGTGGGGCTATAAGCCCCCTAATATGGGTTATAACTATAGTTACCCTACTTATAACCCCACGTTTCCTACCCATGAACCTCCGAGTAAGTCCAAGCACCTAGCGCCGAAGCCGCCATCCTGGCCCCAAACCTCAACGATCCAGTCTCCACACCCCCACAGAACCGAATCCAAACAGCCTGCTATGGCTGGCCACCGAAGCCCGAAAACACAAATCCTGAGGGTGCAAAGTTGAGGGTTTAGAGGCATGAACACTTTCGTGGGTTTATAAAGTTAAGTGCATAAAGCTCCGGGAGGGCGTCGTCACTTGTCTCGGGAGAGGAGTTGGTTATGGCCATGGACGAACAATAAACCCTGCCATGGATTCTGCCACGGGACGAGTTCACGCAAGGTCGCCGGTGTGTTGATGCAGCAGTGCTGCAACGGGAAGCACTTTGTGACACCTGAGTTCGCCCAAGATCTACGACCATGTCGGTCCTTCAAACCCCAAATGAAAAATACTCTTGAATGAGGATCCTAAGTATAAACCACATGCAAAAAGGAACTACAATGGAGCCTATGGGTAACAGCTAGAATAGGGTTTGGTGGGCATACTCTGATGTATGCGTCTTGAGGAGCCCTCCGGAATGATGACGGCAATTCTACAAGCTCCTATAATACCCCCCCCCCCCCCCCCCCCNNAAGCCCTAAACCTGAAACCCCTAAACCTCTAAACCCCTAAACCCCTAAGCCCCAAACCTCTTCTTTGGCGCTCTTCTGTCGGTCCTTGCATGGGTTGGCCTTGCCCAGACCCTGCACCCGAGGACCTGGAGACCCGCTGTGCCAAAGGCCTAAACCCGTAAAACCCTGAACCCCTAAACTTTAGGGGTTTAGGGTTTAGGGGTTTAGGGTTTAGGGGCTTAGGGGTTTAGGGTTTAGGGTTTGGAGCTACCCTAAACCCGTAGAACCTTTTCGAAGCCATATCTATCTATCTATCTATCTATCTATCTATATATATATATAGTTAGTGCCATTGTGAGGCCCGGGCCCATGTAACACTGCTTTCGCTTGGCGAGCTGAGCGACATCCTCGTCGGAGATGCCAATCCTTGGCACTTGGGGATTAGGGTTTACCCATAGGCTCCATAGTAGTACCTTTCGGGGATTACCTTATTGGATCCGGAACTACTATGGAGCCTATGGGTAGTGTAAAGCTCGAAGGTTCCGGATAGATCTCTCTTGGGGACCCTAACATAGTACCCTAAATAGTAGGATCCTTATAACAAGGACCGCAAAAGAAGGTACCCTCTCGGAAAGTCCCAGATCTCTCTTGCCGCGCGGGCGCAGGAGTTCAGCCCAAGTCATGAAAAGCGGACTTGTGGCGCAGTCGAGGCCCGAGGGGTCGGGGTTACGGTTTAGGGTTTAGGGTTTCTCCTTCTAGTTGTCGATTGAGGGCTTCGGGTTTCGGGTATACCTGGAGCCCAAAAGAATATAGAATAATAGCCTTTTTATAGGTAGTGGGCCATTATCTCACCCATTTTTGGGGGTTTAGGTAGGGTTTAGGGCTCAAGGTTCTGGGGGGCAGGGATAAGGGTTTAGGGTACGGAACTGCACCTGGCTGCTGGAATTTCCGAGCCGGAAGAAGCATAAGCCTCGCATTATGCATGATATGCGGCATCTGCGGGAAAACCTGTCAGCTTACCTACTGAGTCCGAGGGCTTCGTGCGCTTTGTTTGGAGGATTTGGCTGGCGCTACAAGACTTTGTAGAATGGTGCGACTTGTTTAGTCATATGGTCGTTCTTTAAAGTAGCCTCTTTTCCACACTACCCAAAGAGTATGCCACTGTTACAGCAAGGACACCCGAGAGATACCTGCCTTTTGTGGCAGCATGGGTCGAGTCGAGTGGTTGGTTACCATAGGAACTGAGTCAAACACAGAGTGGGCTAGAAAGTAGGGTCGGCTATAAGTGCCCTGATTGAGTCCAGAAGTATTTAAAAAAGAAAAGCCAACACATCAAAACCTTCGTCGCTGTGTCCCATGAGCCTTCACACGTTCCTGAAATCCTGTATAAACTAAAACGCCAAACCCTAAACCCCTAAACCCCAAACCCTGGTGCCCATGGCCCAGCAACCCAGTGCTACTTGGAGGTTCATGGGTAGTTATAAGTGGGGTTATACGTCCCCTAATATGGGTTATAACTATATAGTTACCCTACTTATAACTCCAAGTATAACTGCCCATGAACCAAGTACCACAGCCCGAGAGTCTGCTTGAAATGACTGACCAAAACCTCGACCATTGCCTCGGGATTGCAGCTGGGTTTAGGGCTTATAAGGTTTAGGAGTGATACTTCTGGACAAGATCTTCTTAATCTCGTAGCGAAACATGTAGCAGATCCCTGAGGACTAGTTTTAGGTAGGCAGGTTTTGCCTAAGCCCTCAAAACTGCTCCTGCACTGCCTGTGCCCTGTTCCGGTATACTGTTGATGCTCAAGCTTTCTTCCACTGTCTCCTTCTCATCACTACATTACTGACTATTGACGATGCCGTTATTTTTTCATGACGGTTATCATTCGTGTCAGATTCTGGGATACATGTGGTTTTACTGCATAGCCATGAACGTGGAGTTTAGGGTTTAGGAAAACTGGCGCAGTGGGCTTCGGCAGGCATTACCGTAATGGTCAGCATCACAGCGCTGATAGTCGTTCATCAGGCAATCGTAGTACGGGACACTGGCAACGATAAATACCTGTAACAATGATTACAACACGATCATACCAATAACGATGAACCATAACAACGGAAACGACGGTGAGAACAAATGCCTCTGGTACACATCTGTATCACAAAACAGGAAGATAACGGATGTGAAAGGCACTATAATGATGCACCATAGCCCTAAGTGTAGCATCAATAACACAGGCACAGCTGGTAACTGCACCAATATTAGAACTACTGGTAACCAAACAGCCCTTTGCAAGACTAATCCAGCATCCTCAGCATAAAGTAAAACTCAGGCAGCAAACCAATCGCAACCATCAGGCTTTCCAACGAGATGCATAATAGGCACTGCCACATCCCACATCCTCGCGCACAAGGACCCTATATGCCCCACATCACCCAATCCCCATACCCAAAACCCTAAGCCGTGGGAAGCCCAGACTCTGAACCCTAACTTTGTAAGCCCTAACAAAAGGCCGCCAGGTCCACCCAAAAGGATCCGAAGATCTTTAGGCCTGCGGGTTTGGGGATCAGGGCCAGAGACTCCTGGGTTGAGGCTTCAAAACGAGGTTCCAGTAATACCCAGGTTGAGGGTTTAGGGTTCCCCCCCCCAAAAAAAAAACAAAAAAAAAGCTGGATACCCTTTTTTTCCTACTCTTTGGCTTTAATATGAAAGCCCCCCCCCAAAAAAAACAAAATGTAGGAAGTCAGCGCTCTTAACACCCAACTTGCAAGGAACCATTCGGGTTTTGCGGCCTTATAAGTGGGTCAAGACATAAGGATGGCTCCATAGCTCGTCTTATGGACGCCGTTATAAGGAACCCATAGGTCCCTAAACCCTAAACCCTAATTTAGGGTTTAGGGTTTAGGGCGCCGAAAGAAAAGCCAGGCCACGCCAAAATCGTGCAAATAGACGCCTGCTTTGGTGAAGTGCTTCTTCATGTGAAGCCCTAGCCTTGGCGAAAACTCGCTGGGGGTCCCGAAACCGCAAAAAGGCTTATGACTTGGGGCTTGGGGCTTAGGGTATTAGGGAATTAAAGGCTTAGGGTTTAAGGGTTTAGGGTTTAGGGTTTAGGGGTTTAGGATTTAGGGTTTAGGAGTTAAGAGTTTAGGGGTTTAGGGGTTTAGGGTTAAAGCTCCAACCCCTAAACTCGAGAAAATGGATCGCAGGGATTCCTGGCCCTTGCCTGAGCCTTGCCTTGGAAAAGGGGCAGCAAACTTTAGGTTTTCTAGGTTCCCCAGCAACCCCTTAAAAGTAAGGGCACCCTTTTTCCTAATATTCGGCTTTAATAAGGAGACCCCAAATAAAAAAAGGGCAAAAGGGTACTACTGGGGAACCTATTTTTTGACTTTAGAGATTTCCGTTAAGGGGTTTAGAGTTTGGGGATTCCAAAATCTCCCGGATGCCTCCGGGTCGTTGATTTAGGGCGTCGTGGCTCCAAGCGACGCTCGCACTGGTAGCATAAGGGTTGCAAGTAACATACCAATCGGTTGTAGGGTTTAGGGTTTAACATGTCCCAACCACTGTTGTTTTTGTCTAAATCTGGTGCTCGTCGCAACACAATGGCAACACTAACCGAAACTTGTGGAAATATGGGAACCCGCAAAGCCTGGATGCTCGACTACTTCAGCTCGGAAGGGTCGAAGACAAACCCAAAGCCTCACCAACAACCCTAAACCCTAAACCCTAAACCCTAATCCCTAAACCTCAGCAGGCCCTCACACCAGCCGAGACCCACAAGTTCACTACTGGGAGCAGCTAATTAAGACTGCTGAGAGAATGTTCCGCATTTGTAAGCATTGCTTCGCAGCTGTGTAGCCCGAACCCAAGTCACAGCCTAAAGGCTATGATCAGTGTACAGTATCAAGGTTCAGAAGGGTTGCGCATGTCACGACTTTGGAAGTTTACAGCTTTGTCTTGCATCGTGAAAAGTAGGGTCCGTTCGCTTGCCGCCATAGATCTTTTGAGGCTCCCCGCGAAGGGGTTATGAGCCCAAAATGCTCCTGAGAAGGCGCAGAGCCCCAG
>CAJNJA010054653.1:0-20067 GCA_905231915.1 Symbiodinium necroappetens | reverse complement strand
ATATATATATGTGCATATGTATATCTAGGGGCCTTACTGTAAGACTTAGAATCGGTTCCCCTGAAGGTTAAGGGTTCCATGCCATAACGGGCTGGTCTTTTCAGGGTCCTTAGAAGGTTCCTGTCAGGGTTCTCTAGCGGACCTCATGCTTAGGGCTGCTTGAAGGGTTCCTCTAAGAGTACTACAGAGCCTCTGTCAGGGGGATTTTTACTTGGATTGCCCAGACAACCCGATACCCCTTCATGAAGGAATATACCGTATGTTATAGAGGCCCCCTAATGTTTTGATTTACGGTCTTTTCCGACATTAGGGGATATTGGGTTCTCTGCGCGGGGCTTCTCCGGGAGTTTCCAGGTCATTCATTGCAGGTTGTTGAAGTGATTGGTCCTGGTATCTCCGGATCGCCCCTGAGTATTCATTACTAAGACCTGTTAGACGACAACATCCGCCCCTTAAGACACTGTTCTAATTATCAAGGCCTGTATAGGGGTGGAGGAATGCTCCCGGGTCAGTGTTCATAGTGATCATGAGGGATAGTCGTAGCTGCAGAGTTGCGATCCCTCTAAATCCCTTGCATGCCACCATTGGTGGGTGGTCAACCCCAACTAAACCCTCGTCAACTGTTTACCCCTACCACCATCGCCGCAAACCTTGAGCCCCAAACCCGAAAGACCTTGTAACACTCGAGCACAGACTACTGATTCCTAAACCCAGCACCCTAAGCCCTGAACCCTAAACCNNCCTAAACCCTTAAATCCTAAACCCAAGAGGAACCCTGAGGCCTAAAAGGAAGCACTTACGCCTCCAAAAAAGGGCCCTTACAGAAGCCGTTACGGCAGTCCCCGGAACCTAAACTCCTATAAAATCTTTAAGATCTAAACATTCCTCAACCACTAAACCCCCCCAAACCCTGAAGCTTGTACATTCTGTAAACCCTGAGCCAAAACCCCTAAACCCCTAATTAGGTCCGGTGTAATCCTAAAGCCCCAAAACGCCCAAGATGCCCCTAAACCCTAAACCCTNNCCCTAAACCCCTCAAACCCCTCAACCCCTTACCCTAAAACCCAAAGCCCCTAAGACCCTAAACCCTAAACCCCTCAACCACTAAACCCCTAACCCTAAAACCCAAAGCCCCTAAACCCTCAACCCCTAAACCCCTAGGCCTGGAAACCCAAAGCCCCTAAGACCACTGAGATCACGAACCGTCGGCTTCTCATCCTCGGGCAGTCCCGCCATGGAGCAGCCGAAGCCTCGGAGCTAACAATTGAGGCCTTGATGGATAGGGTTTAGGGTTTAAGGGTTTAGGGGTTTAGGGTTTAAGGGTTTTGGGATTTAGGGTTAAAGGGTTTAGGATTTAAGGGTTTGAGGTTTAAGGGTTTAGGGCTTTAGGTTTTAGGGTTTGAGGTTTAATTAAGGGTTTGGGGTTTAGGGCTTTGAGGTTTAAGGGTTTAGGGTTTAGGGGTTTAGGGTTTAGGGGTGTTTAGGGTTTAGTAGGGGGGTTTAGGGCTACCCTGTGCTTCCAGGGATCTTACAGGTAGGGCCCTAGACCCCTTAAGGACCCAATAAGAAGGTCCTTGGAAGCGTAGGGTTAGTATGGCGAGGGGTTAGGGTGAATTGGGCCGGGGGGGGTGGGGGGGGTAAACCCTAAACCCTAAATTTAGGGTTTAAGGTTTCGGGAGGTTTAGTGTTTAAGGCTGTGAGGGCTTGGATCTTTCTGAGGACTCCAAGACGGCCCTGAATCCGTAAACCCTAAACCCTAAACCGTAAAACCCTAAAACCCTAAACCCTAAAACCCTAAAACCCTAAACCCTAAAACCCTAAAACCCTAAACCCCTAAAGAGTCCCTTGAAGGGTTCTAGATGCCACCCCCGAGGGACTCATCGAGACTCTTGGAAGGCTCTTTAAACTCCAGAAGCCCTTAATTAAGGAATAGGTTAGGCTAGGGTTAGGGTTTAGGGTTTAGGGCTTGGGGTTTAGGGTTTAGGTAGCCCTTAATTAAGGAATACTCCAGTAGCCCTTAGTTAAGGAACAGGGTTAGGCTAGGGTTTAGGGTTTAGGGTTTAGAGTAGTAGGGAATAGGGTTTAGGGTTTAGGGGGTTCCTAGTAGGAAAAGGGCCCTTTTGGGAGGGGTAGGTGCTTCCTTTTAGGCCTCAGGTTTTCTTGGTGTTTGGGATTTAAGGGTTAATTTAGTGCCTGCTTCCTAGTAGGGAATGGAGGAATGGGTTTTTGGTACTACTATAGGGGACCTTAAGGCTATCAGAGGGATCCATTCCCCCATTCCCTACTCAGAACCAGGGAGTAAAGGGTGAAGGTTAAAAAGTGTGAAGGCGTTTTGAGGGTTCCTTTGGCGGCTCTACGATGGTTCCATAACAGCTGAAGAGTTTAGGCTCGAGGGTTTTCTATCGAGTTCAGAGATTTCAGTTGCAAGCACCTCTCAGTTGGGTACCCTAAACCCCAAGCCCTAAACCCTAAACCACGCAGCTTCGGGGCTGCATTTTGTAAGGGCCTTTGCTTTGCCATGGAGCACCTGCGTCTAGGGTTTAGGGTTTAACATCGTCAATAGAGGTAGGTGTTTAAGGCTGAGTCCGGGTGTTAGGGCTAAGGTTTTAGGGTTGTGGTTCCTGCTTTCGGATGGGTCTCAAGGCTCGTAGGGTTTAGGGTTTACCTTGACCCCAAAGAACCTACCTTTTTCGGGTTCCTCATTATAATTTCCTGACACAAGTCCTTAGAAAGGTCGGTTCTTTGAGGTCTAGTTAGGGTTTAGGGTTTACCTATATTATTTTAGGACTTATAAAAGAAAATCATAATAAGGAGCCCTAAAAAGGTAGGTTTAGGTACCCTAAACCCTAAACCCTAAACCGTGTACAGGCATGGTTTAGTAGTGGTATAGACTGGGCAAGGGCAAGGAGTCTCAGACGGAGCTCCCTATCGGAGTTTCAGGTTTAGGGGTTGGGGTTTAGGGGTTTAGGGGTTTAGGGGTTTAGGGGTTTAGGGGTTAGGGTTTTGGGGGTTAGGTTTTAGGGTTTAGGGATTGTTTGTAAGCTGCTTTGAGGAAACAACCTTGAGCTTAACACCAGTAAATCAACACACCCTAATCAAAGCGCGCAGCCCTACACCTCTACAATCGCAGACCTTGGAATAGAGAAGCCCTAAAGACTCCCATAAAGCAAATAAACAAGCCCTACTTGAAACCCTAAAGCCCTAAAACCCAAAAGCCCTAAACCCTGAAACCCTAAACCCTAAACCCTATAAGACACCAAAACACTGAGTCCCAACCCACGGCACGCCTCATCAGGATACTATTGCGAGTACCTCTACGGGAACTTCAAGGCTTATCCGTTTAGGGTTTCAGTTTAGGGTTTAGGGTTTGGAGTTTAGGGTTTGGGGTGTAGGGGTTGGGATTTAGTGTTTAGGCTTTAGGGTTTAAGGTTTGGGTTTTGGGGTTTGGGGGTTTGGGGTTTAGAGTCAGGGCTTAGGGCTTATAGTATAAGGGAGCACCTATGATCCCTTAAGGATGCAGCCCTAAGGGTCCATGTATACTACTATCGTGGAATTAGGTCCCAGAAACCATTCATATGAATGGTCTTTTGGGACTTAATTCCATAATAGTAGTATACCCTAAACCCTAAGCCCGAAATCCTAAACCCTAAGGGACCTAACTCCATAATGGTAGTATATATGGACCCTCTGGGTAGGGTTCCCTTTAGGGGGTGTCGGTGGGTGCGCCTGTGGGGCTGCTCAGGGGCCTCGGGGAGTGCATCGTTTGGGGCAAGAGTCCACGTTAGCTATAGGGTATATACTTTGGCTTGAAAGGACTGTATATATAATATAATACAATATAATATAATATAATATAATAGAATAGAATAGAATATAATATAATATAATATAATAGAATAGAATAGAATAGAATAGAATAGAATAGAATATAATTAATAATATAATACAATATTATATTATATTATGTTATATTATATATATATATATAGAGATAGATAGATAGATATGGGAATATGTAGGGCCGAAATATATACAATACGGATACATGGGCCCCGAAACCCCAAGTGAGCTGCTGTGGGCATGTGGGACCGCCCCCGCGGTTTGCATTTTAGGGTTTAGGGTTTAAGGTTTGGGGTTTAGGGTCTTTAGGGTTTGCCATCAAGATTTCTGGCGTATATCGTGACGAGCTTGACTTTAGGTCCCGAGGTGCCCGACAAGGCTTTTCGGCAACAACATGCTCCTGTTGAAGGGCCTCAAGTCCTTGTCGAACCGGCTAAGCCCAGAGAGCCGAATACCCCTTAATTAAGGAATATACCTTAAATCATAATATTAATTAAGGCCCCTATAGTTTAAGGCGTTTAAGGCATATTCCCTTAAGTCCCTTATAGAACCCTTATAGAGACCCTTGATAGATCCCTTTAAGGCCCCTATAGTTTAAGGCATATTCCTTGATTAAGGGGTATTGGGCTCTCTGGGAGCCCGCTGCCTCCCCGTCTTGGAACTTTTGCGAATTGAAGCACGTCTACTAGACTCGCCGCCAGTGAATACATCTACCCAACAGGATTCCTTTAAGGGATTCTATATAGGGGTATACCATGAGACTATAAGGGTTTTGGGTTTGAGGGTCCATGTACCCAAATAGCATATACTTTGGCCTGAATCGAGTCCCTTTATAGGTACTTTGGTGCCCAAGTGTATGCTATTTGGACACATAGTGTCAGTTTGGTGACCTTATTTGCTATGGGCGCTTTAGGATTGTTTGGGCTTACAGGTGGTTGCTCTTCTTGCTCCCTGCTGTAGGGGGCTTCAACGAGTTGACTAGATTTCCGGATCACGTCGCGTATAGCTGAAAGTCTAGCGACGATAACTCAATATGCCGACCCCTGCATCATGTCCCATATTTTCTGGTCTCTCAGGCTGGGTCTGCACAGTTGTATGAGTATCGGGAGATACATGCGCGGTTCAGCTTTAATAGACTTTAACAGCATCCTCCTGATTTAGAGCTCTTCTGCAACAGAGTCCTTCGCTGAACCCTAGCCCCAAAACCCTAAACCTATAGGGGATCCTTTAATTAAGGGCTCCTTCAAGGCATCTTTGGGGGGAAGTCCTTTAAGGGCTTCCCTAATTGGAGTGCACCTTAACATATAGGGGGATCCGAATTACGATTAAAGGCGTATTCCTTAATGAAGTTTTGGAGTGGGTAGGATTTCTTCATTCCTAGCCCGACGAGGTCCTACCCTCACCATCCACAAAGCTACTTGGAGGTTCATGGGACTTAGCAACTAGGGTTATAAATAAGGTAACTATAGTTATAACTACTTATAACCCCAATTAAGGTAGTTATAACTGTACTTACTAAGTCCCATGAACCTTCAAGTAGGCACCCCGAGAACAAGGTTCGGGTGTGAGGTTGAGGACTGGCCAGACTGAACGCAGACTTTGGTTCACCCTAGACCCTAGACCCTAAACCCTAATCCTTATAAGCCTTAAACCCTAAACCTTAAACAGTAAACCCCAAGCCCTAAACCCTAAAGCCTCAACCTTAAACCCTAAGCCCAAAACCCTAAACCTTAAACCCCTAAAACCCCAAACCCAAAACCCTAAACCTTAAACCCTAAACCTTACACCCGAAGCCTCAACGGTTCAGCCCAGAAACGTGCATTTTGGAAGCCCCCGGGTTCGAGGCTAGGGGTTCTGCCCGAAGACCGTCTGACGGCCGATATGAGCTGCCGGTTAGGGTTTGGAGTTCAGGGCTTAAGGTTTAAGGTGTAGGGTTTAAGGGTTTAGGGTTTAGAGTTTAGGGTTTGGGGTTCGGGTTCGGGGTTCAGGGCTTAAGGTTTAGGGTTTAGGGCTTGAGGTTCAGGGTTTAGGTTTTGGGGTTTAGGGTTTAGGGCTTAAGGTTTAAGGTTTAGGGTTTAAGGGTTTAGGGTTTGGGGTTTGGGGTTTAGGGCTTAAGGTTTAAGGTCTTGGGTTTGAGGTTGAGGGTTTAGGTTTTAGGGTTTATAGGGTTTAGGGCTTAAGGTGTTGGGTTTAGGGTTTATGGGGTCTAAGGTGTAGGGTTTAGGGGTTAAGCCACCGATTTCGTTTCGCCAGGCGACTCTTTGCGGGAAAGTGGACGAGAACAACTTCTGGCGAGTCAACGGCCAGGATTTGTATTTTCCGACAGTGCCTCCGTCTTGAATTAGAGTTGTTTTCGATGGGCTAGTAGTAGCCTAATATGGGGGCCTAAATACTTACCAATACTGTGTGGGGGGGGGCTTCTTATCATCATTTTAGTATAAGCTACCCTCGAACCCTATTCTCAGATGTCTGTCTGCAATCACCCTCAATCCCTTTTCTAAGCATTAAGGCGCCTACATGAATTAAACCCTAAACCCTAAAACCTAAAACCTAAAACCTAAAACCCAAGCCATACATTAAGCCTAAAGCCCACACCCGAAGTAAGGTTTAAGGCGCCTACATTAAACCCTAAACCCTGAACTCTATATCAAGCCGAAAGCCCAAAGCAAAAGTTCACTGTGAATACGACGCCACGATGTCGCAGTCTGTCTAGGGACCTCGAGCCTCGGCTCCTTGAACCTCCCACAGCTGTTGAGGGTTTAGGGTTTAGAGTGTAGGGTTTTGGGTTTAGGAATAAGGGTTTTGGGTCAAGGGTTTAGGGTTTAGGGTAGACTAAGTTCTACAAGATGGTCACGCCTCGTTTAGCTGTTCAAATAACCTCGGAGACTAAGATATACGACTTGGGAATGCTATTCGGTTACTCGGTCACGCCTTTGGTCATCTTGTTAGCCGCCCTGGAAACAAGCTGTAATCAGTGTTTTCGCCATCCTGAACATCACAAGAGAATCCTAAACCCTTACGGATCCTTCAAAAGATTTATAGGGGGTTCTGTAGGGTTCTGCAATAGGGTGTCCGTTAAGGGGACCCTATTATAGAACCATGCATGCTGTTGGCATCTTCGCGCTTCTTGCAGATCCCGATCTGTGCTGGGAGAGTCCTTGTTCGGGTTTAGGGATTAGGGTTTAGGGTTTAGGATTTAGAGTTTAGGGTGCAGAGGATCTAAATCCTGCATTGCCCATAATAAGGAAAATACCATAATTCCCATAGTTTAGGGTTCAGGGTAGCAACCTTAAACCATATTGAGGTTCAGGGTTCAGGGTGTATGAATACCTTAAATCATGTGAGGGTCTCGGGTTCATTCAAGGTATGTATTTTTGAATCATATTAGGCTTTAGGGCACATGCTTCAATCATGTTAGGGGCTCCACTACATTTTTAAGGTATTTTCCTTTCTTAAGGGATTTTGGACGGTCTGTCGGGTTCCGTTCAGAGCTCCTTTATTGGCTTTTTTGAGAGCTCCTCTTCAGGGTACCACTACTAGTAGGGAGAAAAGCGCCCATTTACATGTGTAGTAGGTTCTTTGGTCTTACCATGAAATGCCGCTACAGTCATAGCATGACTCATCAAACTATTTCCTATGCGCGTGTCAGATGTGATTTGGTTGTTCAAGTCTTTTGTGAAATGTCCCGTTGCGTCTGCTTCACATCTTGTTCTAGATTGCTTCAGCTTCTTGCAATGGCTCTAATTACAGGGTCTACTCTACGCCCTTAACCCTAAACCCTACACCCCAAACCCTAAACCCTAAACCGTGCAATCGAGATCGAAGCCGGCTGTGGAGAACATATCTGCATGTGCCATGGGCACTCGGACACGCCCCTGGCCAGGGATTAGGGGAGGGATTTAGGGTTTCTATATAGCAGTATTTGGGTAGTTTTCTAAATTAGGGTCCCCTTTTTAGGTCCCCAATATAGTACGGCACCCTTATAAGAAAGGACCCCATAAGGGACCCTACTTTAGAGAGCTACCCATATGGTACCCTTTTAGCAACCCTATAGAAACCCTTATAGATCCCTTTAAAAGAACCCTAAAAAAAAAGGGACCCTAATTTACAGAACTACCCCATCAGTTTCTCAAGGCACTGGCGTAGACTTCTCTGGCCTCATTAAACCGTAAACCCTGGCCTCATTGTAAGGCGTTTCTACACGGGTACCTGGACCCCCTGGGCCTTCTAGGTCAGAAATTTCGGGAATCTTTAGGGGTTTAGGGTTGTATTAAGGCTCAGGGGTTTAGGGTTTTAGGAGTTTGGGGTTTAGGGTTTAGGGATTTATGGTGGGGTTTAGAGAGTTTAGCAGGGTACTGCACCCTAAACCGTAAATCGTCCAGGCTAGGACAAGAAGCTTGTACAGACGAGCCGCTGCTGCCGCTGCTTTCGACAGCAGCAGCCACGCAGGAGGTCATTTGACCTATAAGGCTTCGCGATTAGGGCAGTGTAGGGTTTAGTTTAGGGTTTAAGGTTCAGGAAGGACGTGGGATTCTATGTATACATATGAACTTCAGGTTTATAAAAAATTTAATAGAGCTACGCTTATATGTATAATGAATTAATACCCCAGCTAAGGTACTTAAAACTGTACTTGTACTACGTCCCCTAAACCCTAAAGCCCTACAGGACCCTATTTCATTTCACCTTTACAGAAACGAAAAAGCCCTGAGAGCCTTACTTACGACTAAGTCTCAGGAACCTCCGAGTCCTTAGCCGTGAACCCTAAACCCTTCATGTTTTGTCGGTTAGGCATACCCATAGGCCCCTCAGCAGATCCTTTTGTAGCTTATATTTAGAATCCAATAAGGTAATCCCAAAAAGGAACTACTAAGGAGCCCATGGGTCGGCATCTTGTTTTTGGCTCCCAGAGGAGCCAAAAAAGGTAACGCAGAAGCCAACGGGTTCAGGGTTTTGTGCTTGGGGTTTAGGGCTTTTGGGGTTTAGGGTTTGCACCCCACAAGCACATCAAGGTTTCAACCGGTAGACTCTTATCGCATAGGTAGCAGGATCAACCCTCAACCGAACCCTAAACCCTAAACCCTAAACCGTATATTTGGTGCTTTAGCCTGCAGGGTTTCTGCGTAGGCACCTTACCCCAACGGTCCCATTTACCAACCTAGTATCTACTTTGGCTCCAAAGTACCTATATAGGCCAAAGTATATACTATTTGGGCACATGGGCCCTTAGAGTTAGGGCCAAGACATCTTGGGTCGGGGACCCTTATACCCGGAGTGCACGACAGCTACACAGGTGCGCTACAACTGTCATTGACCTACGCCCTGCGCAGCCATGCAGGATTTTGTCGAATGCATGCCTCAACTGTCCTAAACCGACCTTGCATCAGGACTTTGGAGCCGTGACAAGCTACGCAGCTTCCTGTAACCTGCTGCAGAGCTTGAGGTAGCATGATGCCGTACGGGTCCATGAAAAGACAAAGTATGATATAGTGGAAGCCCTGGCCTTAACAGGGTTGCTATTTAGTAACTCTACCCATAGGCCCCTAAGTAGCTCCTTTTTTGGATTACCTTATAGGATTCTAAATGTAAACCATATACAGGAACTACTCAGGGGCCTCTGGGTAGGGCCAATGCATTTGTATACTTCATGGACGCATGAATGCATAGGAAATCCTTCGAAGCCTCGAGTTGCCATGGGGCAGCAGACGAGTGTCCATGTGCGGCTACAGGATTTGGTTACTGGGCTTCGCGAGAGTACCCTGAGTGCAGTTCTGGGTGTCCGAAGCTGCGCGGAACTGAAAGTACTTGTCCAGGCAAGTTCTCCCGAAGCTGGTGGTTTGCAACAAACCATCGAGATACAAGTTTCGGAAGGTTCTTCTGGCTCTCCGCCGGGCTCTCCGCTGAATGTAGATCCAGACCTATATCTTGAATCGGAAGAGGTAGAGGAAAAGAGAGCGACAACCCCGGACAGCTGGAAGAATTGTAAGGCTGAGCTTACCTGCAGGGAGGGTGGTCCACGGCTTTCCGATGATGATCCCTCCACTGCATTGCTGACGGCAACTTTCCGCAGTAGTCGAGTTTGTGATTGTTAATCTGTTCGGTTGTATACAAACCCTTTCGGAACAACAGAAGAAGATATGTAAAGGTTTCTGCCTGTGACATTATGAACTCCGCCTAAACCCGAAACCCTAAACCCGAAACCCGAAACCCGAAACCCTAAACCCTAAACCCGAAACCCTAAACCCTAAACCCTAAACCCGAAAACCCTAAAACCGAAACCCTAAAACCGAAACCCGAAAACCCTAAACCCTAAACCCGAAACCCTAAACCTTAAACCCGAAACCCTAAAACCGAAACCCGAAAACCTAAACCCTAAACCCGACACCCGACACCCTAAACCCCAGAGACCCTGAGCCCTAAAGCCGAAGCCCCTGAGGCACTTGGAATCCAGCTGGGACTCCTCCAGCCAAGGCTTTTTTCTTTTTTTTTTTTGTTTGCCGGCTTTGTTGTTATTTTTTAGGGTTTAGGGTTTAGTTTTTTTTTGTTTTTTTTGCCTTAGTTCTCTAATACCCAACCCCTTATAAACTTTTAGGGTTTAGGGTTTATAAAGTTTAGTAGCAATCTGAAAGTTTAACCTTCCATTTCCCTGGCCTATTGGGGAAGCAAGCTACCCAGGCCGCCGGAAGGATCTAAAAAGGTAGACCCACTAAGTTGGGACCCTCTACTACTACAGGGTACTTTCAAGCAACCTCCTTATGAGGTCTATCTTTTGGATCCTTCCGGTGGTGTGGCTAGGGTTCAGGGCACAGGGGATTGCGTATGGTTTGGGGTTAGTTGTGTAAATTAGGGTCCCGGTTAGAGTTCCTTGAATAGTCTATAAGGGTGTTTGTAAAGGGTTTAGGTGGATACTGCCGCCACTCAGTAACAGTTCCACAATAATGAATATACATACATAAGGCCTTTATTAGCAGCCCTATTTTAGACTGCTGCTGTATGGCGGCAGTATCAAAGCTTCATTAGGGAAACCTTATAACCTTAAACCCCTAAAGACTAAACCCTAATAAACCCTTAAGTTTATCAATAAAAGCCCTAAACCCTGAAAGCCCGAAATCCCTGAAACCCCCAAACCCTAAAAACCTTGAAACCTTAAAAACCCTAAACCCTAAACCCTAAAACTTAAAACCCTAAAGCCCTAAAGCCCTAAAACCTTTCAAGCCTAAAAGCTTTAAACCCCTAAAACCTCAAACCCTAAAACCTAAAAACCTGTAAAGCCCCAAAACCTAAAAGCCCTAAAACCCTACAACCCTAAAACCTAAAACCCCTAAAACCCAGCAACCCCTAAAACCCTAAAACCTAAAAGCCCTAAAGCCTTGACACTCCATAAAAGCCCTAACCAAGTTTTGCCCTAGGAGGCCTCACTGTGACTCCACCATTCTCGCTTTGGTGGAAGCTCTGAAGAGGACATGCGAATAAGCGTTGAGGGTTCAGGCGTTAGGGTTTGGGGTTTAGGGTTTGGCGCTTTAGGGTTTAGGGTTATAGGGTTTAGGGTTATAGGGTTTAGTTTAGGGGTTAGGGTTTGGGGTTTAGCGCTTGGCGTTCTACTGGTTCTTAGTAGGGACGGGGGGGAATGGGTTTTGGGACTACTATACGGGACCTTAAGGGACTATCATAGGGATCCATTGCCCCATTCCCTACTAAGAACCAGGGAGTTTAGGGTTTAGGGTTTTAGGGTTTAGGGTTTAGGGGTTAGGATTTAGGCTTGGGCTTTAGGTAGGCTGAAATGGGCACTCCTTGCACTTTTGCGGATCGTGTTATTGCCTATAAAACTGAAAGCTTTACACATTTTGGGGCCTGTGAACTCAGTAAGTTAGCAGAGAAGCTTTAACCACTTTAACCTGTTTGGGGTAGTAGAACCCCGACATAACACTGAAGGTTAACCAATTATAGTGCCCTATGAAACTTGACAAGCCAGAGGAATTCCACGGTTTCGTCGCTGTATCTTTGCATCCCCTGGGCGGGTCCCCAGCATCTTCAGTCACTGGTGGAGCTGCTACGCGAGAACTCAACTTTGAGGACCCTGGAACTGGAGGTTGTGGATTCTGTTTCTTGCCAAAAGAAGGGTTTAGGGTCTAGGGTATACGGGTTAGGGCTTAGGGTCTAGGGTTTAGGGTTGAGGGTTTAGGGTTGAGGGTTTAGGGTCTAGGGTCTAGAGTAGTACAACCTGTACCAAGGACCTCTACCCTTTTGGCATTTTTTGTACAATAGTTAAGTCAGCATCGTTAACTTTTGGTTCTTCGAGGAAACCGGACAAGTAAGGTCAATCTCAGCTTGGAGGAGGTGGATGCAGTTGTGGAAGCCTGCAAGGTGAACCTTAGCCTTCAACGCTTTTCGGTGGTGCATGGCATCCGTTTCGAAGAGGACGAACTCCCGTTGGGAGAGCAGATAGATGCATTCTTGGAAAGGAATCGTGAAGCATTCCGTATGCACCAAGCACTGTCCCAGGTGTCGCACATGCAACCAGGCTGTGCGTTTGCTTGGTCAAACGTTGCTTTCCGCTGCTACGTGCTTTCCTTCGTGCTGCCACCAGGTCGGGTGTTTCCCCGAAGCAGCTGGTCCAGGCTGGTTTAAGCGCAAGCCTCTGCAACAACCTGCCACAAGCGCGGTTTGTGGAGGGGATGCAGGCTATGGTGCGAAAAGGCGCGCATCGGGTGTGGAAAAGCTTACGGTTTAAGCTGAGTTTGAAGCTATGCCTTTCATTGGACTTTCCGCCAGCACGTAGAACAAACAACAAAACTGTTCCCTAGGGCTCCTCCTTAACAATGTTGCGCGCGTATAGTAGCCCTGATAGAACCGTCTTTTAAAAGGAACCCTATTCTAATTGTTTAAGGCCCCTCAACTTTAAACGGCCTCCGCGAAACTCTTGCAAGAAGCTGCTGTCAGCCCAACCATCCCCCCAACGCCACATCCTCTCGCACGCTGCTTGTAAACCACGAGCGAGCCCTGCCATACACACAGTCTCCGTTGCACTTCCTTTGAAGTTTTGCTCAAGCAGTTTTATTGTTAGGATCCTTTGATGCAAAACTGGCTAGTTACGACGAAACTACACATCGAGACTGTAGGTGGTTGCTAAAGACCTAGCTACGAGGCCCCAAGCCTAAAACCGAGAACCCTTAGCCATCGACCCTCAAAGACTCTTGAACAAGGAAAGCCTCCGAGGTGAGAAGTTCCGTGCAACGAAAGCCGCTAGAAACAAACTCCTGAAGCCCTCGTCACCCAGCAGGATTCTGAGGCCAGCGGCCAACGTAGGGACAATGGAAGAGAGTTGAAGTTAGGTTTTGTTTGGTGTAGCTTGGTGTACGATTTAAGTTTTCGGATGTGCCCCTAAGCTCTACCCATAGGCCCCTAAGTAGTTCCTTTTTATGGTTTATATTTAGAATCCTATAAGGTAATCCCAAAAAGGAACTACTTAGGGCCCTATGGGTACATAATCCCTGTAAACCCTAAACCCTGGAAGCCCCAGGCCCTCAACCTTAGCCGTGCAGCTTTGGAGAAGCCGAGATAGGCACATGGAGCCTTTGGATATGTGGGTCTTTCCGAAAATTAGGGTATCTTGTTTTGGGGTCCTTATGATAAGGATCCTACTATTTGAGGTACTATATTAGGGTCCTCTATTTTCGGAAACCCCCATGTGGGTCCTGAGGAAGGAACGTAATCTAAGTCAACTACCATATATAATCGTATACAGAGACGTTTGTATGAGAAGAAGCAGTCAGGGTCCTTGTTCAACTACATGGTGACTGAATACGCGCTTTGAAAACAGATGAACTAAACCGTAGCCTAAACCGTAAAGCCTACCTGTGACCCCAAACGCTACAAAATAGTAGGTTATGACCCCTTAAATAGAGGGTAGAACCCTTAAAACGGTAGGTTTTTGGATTCCCAGGTAAACCCTAAACCCTAAAACCCTAAACTCTTTACCCTAAACCGTAAACCCTAAAGCCCTAAACCCTAAACCCTAAACCCTCAAACCCTAAAACCCTAAACCCTCTAAACCCTCAACCAAATCCGAGGTTCATAGACTCCAACCTCGAGCACCTTTGCCGGATGCTCGGAGAAGATTCCGTCTCTGACCCGCAAGCTGGGCACGATAAAAACGGTTAGTCTTCAGAGTTACCCTATAAGGCCTAGGGTTTAGGGATTGAGGGTTTAGGTTCCCGGATTTGGGAGTTTAGAGTTTGGGCTTTAGGGTTTAGGGGTTTAGGGTCTAGGATTAGGGTTTAGGGGTTTAGGGTTTAGGCCCCTGAAGCGCTAAGACTTGAGGAGGTACACAGAACCCGGGCTTCTGGCTTTTGTGGAAGTCGGTAATCTGGCGGCAACAAGCGAGTGAGGAGGTTTTGTCTCAGTACAAGGGGTCAGGTTTGTGCAAAAAACACAAGAAGTCTCCAGGCATGTGATTCCCCTTGTCATTACCAGCAGTACTGTTGCCTTTGAATTTGGAAGGTCTTCGTCGATCAATTGCGTCATAAAGCTGTCTCCTCATGAGGACTGCATAGTAGGAACCCTTATGTCGGAGATGTTAGCTTTCAGGATTTTGGGTTTGGAGCTAAGCCCATCAACAGCCATCAGCCCGCCCCCCCTAAAAGTCTCTTTACTCCCCTACCCAACCCTTAGATGCTACACCCGATGGCGTTTAGGGCTTGGGGCTTAGGGCCTAAACTCTAACCTCTAAACCCCTAAACCCCTAAACCCTAAACCCAACAAGCCCTGGCACCCTAGACGTGAAGTTCAGGAAGGGGGAGGAGCCTCACTTCATGGGCCAGTGGGGCCAGGATCGGCTGTGAGCATGGGTTTAGGTGACAGGGTGAGAAGGGTCAGGGTTCAGGGGTTTGGGGTGGGTTTGTAGGGCTTATAGGGCTTAGAGTTTATATAGGGCATATAGGGTTGCGATGTTTTGGGGTTTAATTTTTTTTGGGGGGTTGGGAGTGTTTGGGGTTAACTTTTGTGTTGGGGCACTGAGGGCTTGGTTTATGAACCTTCGTTCGGAGTACAGGTGTTGTGCCATGAACCTTTGTTCGGAGTACAGGTTTTGTGCCATTCGTGTTCTCGGGGTCTGGAGAGTTCAGAAAGCATGGCTTCGGCGATTCAGCATGTCATGTCATTCTGCGGGTTTGTCAACGGGGCTGATCATGGAATCGGAAATTGAATATCTAGATCTTATAATCGGAACGCACACCTGTACAAGCTCTGGTCCACCTTACCCTGATAAAGTGTTGCCAACACTGTGTTGCAGCTCTTGTATACATGCGTTCCTGGCAAAGCCTGAAGTCTGTCTGGGGGGTCTGCATGTCTACCCTAAATCCTAATCCCGCTACGCCCTGAACTTAAACTCTAAAGTAGTGGTTACTTTGTCGATCCTCCTTTGCAGGTACCGAACTTAGCAGAACAATCTCCATAAGCTTCATACCGTTGATGATATAAACCCTGCATTACCTTAAGGACCCTAAAGTATGGGGAATTCTGGTATATTCCTTATTAAGGGGTAATGCAGGATATATATCATCTAAACCCTAAGCCCTAAATCCTAAACCCTAATAATTACTAAAAAAACCTAAACCCTAAAACCCCAAAACCCTCATCAACCGTAGTAGGCTTACTTGTTTCGAGGGTGTTTGGTTCGACTGTTTTCCCGCCTCCTCCCCGTATCAATGGAGTCAAGTCGCCTCCCCCCGCCCCACTCCTGGCCCAGAAAGCCCAATACCCCTTAGTCAAGGAATACTACTATTTGGTAGGGTTTGGGGTCACAGGTAGTATTGAGCCCCCTATAATTTAAGGTATATTCCTGAATTGAGGCGTATTGGGCTCTCTGAGTGGTCCAGTGGTGCCAGCTTTGAACACCAAAAAGGAGTCCTTTGTTGGGGTTCCGTTCTACGGCCCCGACATCTGAATCTGCTCATTGGAAATCAGGTCAGAAAACTGAAGACGCCCTGAAACCTAAACCCCAAAACCCTAAACCCTAAGCCCTCTAAACCCCATAAGCCCTAAACCCTATAAACCCCAACACCCTAAACCTTGAACCTTCTGGCCTCCACCTATAGGTCCATGTGCCCATGTGGCAGGCATGGGTATCCAAAAACCCACCGTTTTAGGGGTTTTGGGGTTTAGGGTTTTAGGGTTTAGGGTTAAGGGGTCGTAACCTACTATTTTGTAGGGTTTGGGGTTACAGGGATACCTTGAACTACCAAAACCTACTGCTTCTTGGCGTTCTTCTGGTTGGCTAATTAGGACAGGATTTAACTTTTGGGGGATTCTATATCAACTATAATAAGGAGTCTAAAAGTTTAACTTTCTTGAGGACCCTACTATAGAAGCCTAAATAATTACAAACATTTCTCCTAGGGCTCCCTATATAATAAATGTACTTTAAAGGAGCCCAAGACCCTATTCTAATTATCAAGGCCCCTACAGTAGATCAACCCTAAACCCTAAACCCTAAACCTTAAACCCTACACTTTAAAGCCTAAACCCTAAGCCCTAAACCCTAAGCCTTTAACCCTAAACCTTAAACCCGTCGAAGGACAGGTTCCTGGTTGAGAATGTCTTTGGGGAGGCTCCGGGGCTCTACGTCGATGTGGCCTGGCCCTTGAGTCCTTTAAGGGATTCCTTGAAGGGATCTATACGGTTGACGAGGGTTTTAGGGTTTAGGGTTTTTGGGTTTAGGGTTTAGGGTTCTAGGGTTTAGGGTTTTAGTGTTTAGGGTTTAGGGTTTTAGGGTTTAGGGCTTAGATGATATAAATCCTGCATTACCTATAATAAGAAAATTTGGAACATACAGTAATTCCTTATAGTTTAGGGTCCTTAAGGTAATGCAGGTTTTATATCATCAACCGTATGTGCCTATATAGAAGAATGTAGCGTGTCTGTATTTGCAATTACTATTCTGATTTAGGGAAGTATCTCCCATATACATAGGACCCTTTGGGTCTGGTTAAGAGTAAACCTACCCTTACCCTCAAAGGACTTATATTTTAAGGCTTTTGGGCCCAAAGACCCTATTGTAAAAGGCTTGTGGGCTATTTTGATGCTAAGGGCTATGGTTACTAAGGTAGGGTTTAGGGCGTTTAGGGGTTTAGGGTGTACGTCTTGGGGTGTTTAGGATGTTCCTCGTCCTTTATCTGTCACTGTGGAACTGGGTCCAAGAAGATCATCCTCATTTAAGTTCTGCGAACTTAGTTCCATAATGGCAGTATATATATATATAATATGAACTCTTTGGGAATGGCTACTCATAGTATTTCTGAGGGTTCAGTACGCTGAAACTGTAATATTCCTCAGGGCTCCTTTGTGTATTTCGTTTATACTCCATTATACCCCAGAACGTGCTCCTAACTCACCCAGCTGAGTACCCAATAGCACTGTAACCCTTTCGTTTGCTGCGCACTGTCTCATGGGATCCTTTGAAGGGATTGGGGTTCAAGGAGGTATGCAACCTAAACCCTAAACCCCTAAACTCCAAACCCTATATCCCTAAACCCCTAAACCCCCAACCCCTAAACCCTAAACCCCTAAACCCTAAACCCCTAAACCCCCGAACCCCTAAACCCCCTAAGTCCCAAACCCCTAAACCCCGAAACCCCTAAACCCCTGAACCCCTAAACCCCCTAAAGTCCCTAAACCCTAAACCCCCAAACCCCTAAACCCAAGTCTCCCTAAAGCTTCCTTAAGGTTCCCTAAGGCGCCCTTCCCCCTTAGAACCCCCCCCAGGATCCCATCGGGGCTTTGCTTTCTAGGACTTTAGGGTTTAAGGGTTTAGGGTTTAGGGTTTGGGGGTTTAGGGTTTAGTTTTTTTAGGGGTTTGGGTTTAGGGTTTAGGGGTTTAGGGTTTTAGGGGTTTAGGGGTTTAGGAGTTTAGGGTTTAGGGGTTTTGGGTATCAAGGCAGCTGTAGTAGCATTGTTCCAGTAAGTTGTTAACCGTCGCGGGGCAGTTCAATAGCTGTATAATGCCTAAACCCCAAACCCCTAATCCCCCTAAACCCTGAACCCTACACCCTCAACCTTAGTCTCTCTAAAGCTTCCTTAAGAATTTTCCCTAAACCCTAAACCCTGTACGCCCTAAACCCTAAAGCGTAGTGCCCCTGGCAAACTGGACAACTCGCCTGGAGCCCTTCAGCTGCCAGCAGCCCAGAGAGCCCAATACCCCTTAATTAGGGAATATACCTTAAAGTTATAGGGGCCTTAATATTGTGATTTAAGGGGTATTGGGCTCTCTGGGAGCACGCCAGTCGTTTCGAAGCGGTTTAGGGTTTAGGGTTTCTTTATTTTCTAGGGCTCCAAGTATACAAGCAATACCTGTACTATACTTGGGGTTTAAGGTTTATATGTAGTACCTAGTTTGGGCTACCTGGAGGCCCAGGGACAAGACACCTAAATGCGAAACCCGACTCGTCAGGTGGGCACCTCTCACCCTTTCCATCTCTCCAACACTGCGTGTCGCAGCTGAACTTGGATATATAGAGTTTACCTTGGGCCTGAGTCCAAACCCTGCCCAAAGCCCTAAGCCCAGCACCCCTAAACCCCTAACCCCTAGACCGTGAAATATGAATCTGCAGTTTTAGGCTCCCGCAGGATGCCTGGTCCTCAAAGCCCAACTCCCTGAACCCTAAACTCCTAGTCCAGGCATCGCTCTCGCTCGGATTGTCTGCAGACTGCTTGCATAGACCCCTAAACCCTAAACCCTACTAAGCCCTTGCGTCGAGGATTCCAGTTGTCTACGATAAAGATGCCTAAAAAAGGTTCAGGGGTTTCGGAATTAGGGTGGGCATAATACGACGGTATGGGAGATAGTAGTAGGTTTTTGAGGGAGTGTTAGGTAGTGAAGCGTATACAAAGACTTTCAAGGAGTATGCTGGTTCATCCGTCGGACCACTTCATGAGGGCTTCCGTGGCACTTGGATCCCTCATGATCCCTATACACCCTAAACCCTAAATCCGAAATCCTAATCCCTAAATCCTAAATCCGAAATCCTAAACCCTAAATCCGAAATCCGAAGCCCTAAATCCTAAATCCGAAATCCTAAACCCTAAATCCGAAATCCGAAGCCCTAAATCCTATGAAAACAGTGGATCCGCCCGAGCTTCGACCGGAATGCGATTGGCAGCTGAACCCCTAAATGGGTAGTTAGAGTTTAGGGCTTCGGGTGTAGGGGTTTAGGGCTTAGAGTTTAGGGCTTCGGGTGTAGGGGTTAAGGGCTTAGGGTTTAGAGTTCAGGGTTAAGAGTTTAGGGTTTAGAGATTAGGGTTTAGGGTCAGAGACCTGAGCCCGAAGCCCGTCAAACGCCACTAAACCCTCTAGTAGCCTTAACCCTTCAAACCCTCAGAAGCTCCAGAAAAGCCCGAAGCACCAAAAAACATTCCCAAGCGGTAGTAAAGCCAAGGTTCCTGGACAGCTGTCTCGGTTGGCGAGGCGTCTGCCTTGAGCCAAACCCGCGGCTACACCACGATGCTTGTCTTAAGATGTGGGACTTTCCGAAAATTAGGGTACCTTATTTTGGAGTCCTTATAATAAGGATCCTACTTTTAGGGTACTATATTAGGGTCCCCTATTTTCGGAAACCCCTATGTCTTTTCAGGGAGCTGCTGATGAGGCCTTGTCTCCCATCATGGCTCTGCCTGCAAAGGTATTTTGGATGCTGGCTCAGCGGGTAGAAAGGGGCCATAAAAATAACAGTAGCTTCAACAAAAACTAAGCCGTAACACACCTAAAGCGACCCTAAAAGGCCTGACCCTGAACCTACATGCTTTCCTTTGGCCTCGGTGAATTGAAGGAGTGCTTCTGAAACAAGGCTTACTGTTCTTGAGTAGTTCCTGGCAGCACGGTGATTCGTCACTTCACCCCCATATAATTCAAGCCTTAATGGTTTGGGGTTGAGGATTCAGGAAGCCCAAACCACATGGCTCCAACAGCTTTCATGTGCATGAAGAACTGAGGGCTAAGAGTGCGATGTGTCGATATTTCCAGTCAGTGGTAGTGGTGGTGGCTGTGGTGGTGGTAGTTATTGCTAGTGGTACTAGCAGTCGTCGTCGTCGGCGTCGTCGTCGTAGTAGTAGTAGTAGTTGTAGTTGTAGTAGTAGTAGTAGTAGTAGTAGTAGCAGGAGCGCAGTTGTAGTATAGTAGCAGCCGCAACAGAGGAGCGACAACAACAGAAGCAGTAAAACCCAGTGGAAGTAACA
>CAJNJA010054642.1:0-24772 GCA_905231915.1 Symbiodinium necroappetens | reverse complement strand
GGGGGGGGGGGGGGGGGGGGGTCCTCATTGTAATTATTATGGCATCGTATACCCCGAAACCCTACTCTAATTCTTAGGCCCGGCAGAGTAAGTCCAAGAAGCCCAAACCCACGTGCCAGCCTCAGACCTCTCTTCTTCGAAGAAGGAGACTGGTGACCTTCCGTATTTCCTGAATGACGAGGACTTGCGGCTTTGCAGCGCCATCAGAGGTTCTGGGGCTTCTGAATTTGGATTTAGCGCCCTTATTAAACGGTCATCTTGGCTCTCTCTTTTGGGGGTCTCTGCCGGTTTTGCCGGTGCTTAGAAGGGCTTGTTAAGGTCTTTCGCATGTTTCGGAGGCTTCAGGCTGAGAAGGTCATGGAGTTGTGTAATGTTTAGGGTTTAGGGTTTAGGGCTGTGTAACAGACCTAGCAAGTGAGCACGGCAGCCGTATGTCAGTGTTGTTGTTCAACGTACATGTGGCAGTGTGTATGTCGGCCCTCGCAAGAATTGCAGAAGGTTCGGTTGCATTTCACTAGAGTGTAGGCCATATATACTCCACGTTTCCCGCACTTTGAGTCCCCAGTCCTCAAATATCCCGCTCCTGCCGATAGGCCCTAGACAACGGATTTCAATATTGTATGAGCCCTCGGGGTTTTGCGGACAGGGTTGTCGATATGTTTCATTCTTCGGACTTTGCCGGATAATCTAAGATTGCGTCGGGCTAAACCTTGTAGACTCGGGCAGCTTTACAATGTTTTCGGATGGCTTTAATTGTAAAGCGAAGCCTTTGCGCAAGCAAGCGTACCAAGCACTATACCCGGGTCCTTGCTGGATGCAATTTTACAGTTTGTTATAATACAACCCTAAAAGGATTAAAAATGTTCATTTTTTGATAATGGCCCCAACAGGAAACCAGATATTACACACTAGTCACTGACTGCATTCTACATTTCGGAAACCCCAGTTAGCCCTAAACGCGTACCGGCCGGTCCTTGTTGAACCCGACACCCCACGTCCGGGAAACCTTGAACTTGCCGAGAGGAGTTAGACTTCTTCGTGCGCGGCCTTGCGCTGCGATCTCGGGCACCGGGCAGGGGCTAGGCCTAAACCCTAAACCCTAAACCTAAACCTAAACCTAAACCCTAAGCCCTAAACCTAAACCCTATAAACCCTAAACCTATAGGGCTGAGGAAGAGGGATGCTGGCAGTCGAAATTCCTGAACCCTTTGTGTTCAGGCTGCGGGGATTCGAGCTAGATGTTTGCCTTAGGTGTGGGGCGTCGAATTTTAGGGTGTGATCCTGCAAATCCCAAAGCCCACGGGCCCTCATCAGCTGACTTCTTCCTCATCGCAGGGATTTAGAAACCGAGACACCCGAATCTCAGAAGACGACAGACAAACAGTGCTTAGGGGTTCACAGGCCCTAGACCTGTACTACATCCGCATCGACAGCCACTTGAAAGAGAATGCCTAGCAAGCCGGAGACCCTCATCAAAAGAGCAGACCTAGCCTAGCTTAAACTACCATGGGGCCCAACACCAAAAGTAGGTTTTGGTAGTTTAATCTAGGACATTTTCAAGTGGGTAGTTTCCGTTATTTGAGCCTTATAGAAGGTCTATATACCTTCTAGAAGCCTTATAGAAGCCCTATATACCCTAAACTCCCCACCTGTAGTTTCCCTCAATTTAAGGCAGCCATATGGCAACCCTAACAGCCTACTCTCAGGTGCGGCCCGCATGCGAAGACGTACTTGCCGCAGCTCGTAGAGCGGGACACGTCTTGTTTTGCTTTTGGGGGGTCACTTGGAGGGATCTATTCTCTAAAGTAGGGTCCCCTTTTTAGGTCTCCCGAACGGCACCCTTGTAAAAAGGGGAGACCCTCAGAGGGACCCTAAGTTAGGGAACTACCTATGAGGCTTCGATCGGGGGATCGGGATCCCTTTAAAGAAGCCTTACAGGAGCTCCCTTAGGGATTAGGTTTTAGGGTTTGGGGGTTTAGGGTTTAGAGTTTAGGGTTTAGGGTTTAGAGTTTTAGTGTTCAAAGGCTTAAAGGCTTTGGCGGATTTTTGGGGGGCCGTGAGGACCTTGCGTGGCTGTGGTTTAAGGCAAGATCTTAGGGGTGTTGCGGCCTCGAGAGGATAGGGCCTAAATGGGTAGCTCTCTAAATTAGGGTCCTTTTTATAATGGTGCCGTACTATACTCAGGACCTCAAAAGGGACCCTCATTTAGAGAACTACCCAACTGAGGTTTGTATGAAGGCTCAAGGACGTCCGCAACTGTACGGTTTGGTGCTTCAGGGTGTGTGCTTCAGGGTCAGCCGTTTCGAGAGTTTGAGGCAAGAGCCCCAAAGCGCTCTTGCTGCGGTGCAATACCTTCAGTTATATAGTTGTCATGATTTTAAGTTCTTCTACTCGGTATTCACGACTAGGTTGGGCTCAGTAGCGGACTTGGTGCAGGTGCATGACTTCTCCAGGTATCTGGTGTACTTGGAGGTTCATGGGTAGTTATAAGTGGGGTTATGAGTAGGGCAACTATAGTTATAACCAATATCAGGGTACATAAAACCCCACTTATAACTACCCATTAACCTCGAAGTACGTCAAAACCCCAATCCCCCTGTAAACTCCTAAGCTAAACCCGAAGCCCAACAAACTCCTACACCCCTAATAGACTCCTAAAGCCCTCCAAACTCCTAAATCCCTATAAACTCCTAAATCCCCATAAACTCCTAAACCCTATCTCTGGGGCCCTGAGTTCCAGCCCCTGGGTCGGGGGAATTGATTTCTGGTTTAGGGGTTTTAGGGTTTAGGCTTTAGGGGTTTAGGGTTTAGGGTTTAGGGGTTTAGGCTTTAGGGTTTAGGCTTTATATAGGGGTTTAGGGTTTAGGGTTTAGGTTAGCTGTCCTCCGCGCCGAGAGGACAAGCGGCCGATCTACATCGCACGCGGATATGCTCCGCCAACGTACTCGCGGGTCGCCAGTGCCTCAGGGCCTTTCCAACGCAGGGTTTGTCGAAGGCTCGGTGGGAAGAGCTGTTAAGCCCTACGCTTTGTAAGCCCTGGACCCTGAAACCTAAGTTCCGCTACCCTGGAAGCCTGTAGAGTTTCCTAAACCCTAAACCCTAAACCCTCTCAGTTGAGGCCATCGCACACTTGAAAAACAACCTATTCAGCCCTAAACCCAAGCATTCAATTATACTCATCACTGGCCATGAGTGACCCTGCCGGGCCATCCACCCCGCCGCCCACAGTATGGACCCTTTGCAGCCTCGGACATTGCTGTAGGTAGGCATTTCAGTGTCGGGCTGGGTGCTCGGGCATCTGAGGTGTGCATCGTGCGTTCTTAAAAGATGGAAGAGTGAGTACAGTAGCCGAAGGCCCCAATGTTACACGCTTCCATGACCCTTCAAGCAGGGCGTTGAAGGCTTCATGGGTCGAGGTGATTTGGTTTGTGGCATCACGGGCTGCGCTGTTGTGGAACATCATCATGTGCTACCTCTCGAGGCTAGTCCTTGCATGAAGCCCAGATTCCGGTCGGCTTTCAGGGTGCCTCTTATTCCTGCACACGCGCCTACATCTTGAAGTATGCCATACAGGCGCCGAGCCTTAAAACGAAATCGCAATATCACGGTGCTGGAGCTCTGCGACCACAAAGTCTAACAGCGAAGCCTTCAACGCCGAGGTGAAGCTGCGCTTCTACGGCCGATGCCTGAAGCGCCAGATTGGGGTCTGGGGTATGTAGAAAGGAATTGAAAAATCAAGAAGGCATTCTCCTTCGATGTCTTAAGACACAGTTGCGGCTTGGGTTTTTTCTTTAGGGTCTGGTTCTCGCAGCCCTAAATCATGCAAAAGATGATCCTTTCGCTCATGACGCTTGACGATACCCAGAACCCTAAATGGCCCTAGATCCCAAAACCGGCTCTAGATTCAAAGGGCTCCAACGGTCGGACGAAGGTGGTGTAATCCGCAGCGAGGTTTCGTATAACCCCCCAAACCCTATTCGAACCATTAAGGCCTCTATACTATTCTTGAAGATTCGGTGGAAGGTTTGGGGCTGACTTGTGTTGGGGCTTCGGGTTTGAGGTAGGGTTTTAGGACTTAGGGCTTTGGGTTTGGGGATTTAGGGCCTTAGGGGTGAAGGATTCAGGGTTTAAGGTTTAGGGTTTGGTTTAGGAGTTTAGGGTTTCAGGTTCGTTCAGCTGTGGATTGAAGCTCCGCATTTGCTTGTCAGGGTGCAAAATGTTGGGGGTGGAGGTGATAGTGATAGGTGTTGCATGCCTCAAATCTTTAATGGGCCGCCCTCCCCAGCACAGCCTACTCTGCCCCTAAACCCTAAGCCCTAAACCCGAAACCCTGCACCTTAAACCCTAAGCCTACTTTGCCTGGATCATACCAATCACTTCTCGTCATTTTGGGAGTTGCTTGATATCTGCACCCTGTTCTGGCATGAAGAACAGGTTCGTGGGTAATATTCGTAGCAACTATAGAAGTAACAATTGTAATTACATAGCAATAGCAACAGTAATACGAAGATTATTGTCAAAAATATTCCAGGCATGTCGAGGCCTCTCAACCATCATTGAAATTTGGGTGGCGGTGTGGATGCCACAGAGCATCGCACCATTCCCGACGCTTCCTGTGCCTAAAAATCACAAAGCATCCGAGAGTTAAAACCCAGGACCAGACCCGTTGATGAAGGATGCCGGGCGGCCCTCGCAACGCTTGATCTTTGATCTTTAGACCTTCAGGTTTTCATTCCGGTGACTTGCGTTCGGGTAGGGTATCTAAAGGGCTTCATTTTGGCTTGGGCTTTGACTAAGGCCAGGGTTCAGAGCTTCGTGGGGGGATTTCCTCCGTGACTACCTGGTGCTAGCCCCTCCAGCCTAAGCCAAAACTAAGCCTGAAGATTCCAAGCCCAAGCCCTATGTGAAGGCAGAAAGCCACGACAACGTACGCAAGGTTTGTTACGAAACCCTTTCAGGGTCCAAGGAGGTCCAGGGTGTAGTGCTGGGCGCTTCAGGGTTCAGAGCTGAGGTTTGGGGTCTGCCCCTAAAACATCCGGACACTCACAACCTGCAGCCTTCTGACCACAATGTAGGGGCCTTAATAATTAGAATATGGTTTAGGGGTCTTTGATAGTATAGATAATAAATACTGAACCTACCAAAACAGTATAGGTAGTTACTAAAGCCCCTATGTTACACCTGAAAGAGCAAAGATGGAACAACAGTGCCAGGGAACGTGCATCAAGGCTTATGCGCTTAAGGCTTAAGTGTTTAATGATTCATTTTTGGCCTACTCCTTCAACCCCTACAACCCCTACAACCCCTACAACCCCTAAACCCTCAGCCCCTAAACCCCTAACCCCTAAACCCCCAAACCTCGACCTCCAAGGCCGGGCTTGAGGTTTGGGCTTCTGGGTTTATGCGCGCCAGGTCGAACTGGCCAGCAGGACATGAAGGCGGGTTACGGTACAAATTGCGAGAGTTTGGGACCTTTAGGATTTAGGGTTTAGGGTTTAGGGAGAGGATTGAGGGTTTTCTGTGATTTACTACAAGGGTTGCTAACTGCCGGGGTCACCAGCGACGGTACTATAGATAATTCGGAATAGAAGTCGTCAATGCTCCTGATCAGTTTTCGCTGTAATACACCCCCCAAAACCTTATCCTACTTCCTGCGGCATGCTTGGGCTCAATTTCCTTGAACTTCAGGGTTCAGGTTTAGGGTCTTGAGATTAGGGTCTTGGGGTTTAGAGTTTAGGGTTTAAGGACAATTCCAATGGCAATTGGATTTAGCACCGGCTTCGTACCCTTGTCTAATATCAGAAATAGACTGCTTGAAGGCCTGACTCAATCAGAAGGGTTGGGCTAGATTCATGTCTTTTGTGTTGCACCAGGCTTCTGCAACACCTTCTACTTCAGCGATCCTCACCACATACAACCCGACCAACTCTTATTTAAGAGAAGCTCCGTATTCCTAAGACAAACCCTGACTCCTGGCTCGCACTCACACATAGCTTTCTGAGATTACAAGGTGTCAGGATGTAGTATAAGTTCCTTTCGGGTCTCTGCGTTTCAGTTTGAGGGCAGACGATTCAATACAAGAGCCTCCAGAAGTACCTAGCAGCATGCCTCCTTTACGACATCTACATAGATCGTATGTGCTCAGAACCATGAAAAGCATGCTGCTCTGGGTGTTCAGGCAGTTTGTAGATGCCTGTAGCAAGAATACGGGTTTCCCCCGCCAATCCTTGTTCCACCAAGCTTTCCGCCCCAATCCTGGAACCAAGACTTCGTTTCTGACTGCTCCTCTTTTTTCTTGTTCTACAGGCTCTCTGTCTTACAGCTCGCTATATTTCGCCGTCGCAACCATGCCAAGCAATGATGGGTCGATGATCTTTTCGGTAGCAAGGCCTGAGCATGGAGGCTGACGAGACGGTTCAGGTATTGCTGTGAGTCGAGAACTCGTGCAGTAATGTTGGCGTACGCTCCATCACCTGAGGCATAAAGGAAACAGAAAAGGGGTGTGAGAGTCTTCCCCTGATAATTGTAAGCGGAGGAATATCAAAAGGAAGGTCATTGAACCTTCTTGCATCCATCAAAGCCGCCAGGAGGGCGTATCTATGGCAGAATACTGCGGATGGGGTGCATACGGAAATTGCATAAAGGATGTGGATATTAACGAAGGCAACGCGAAGCTCTCACACACAACAACATTGGCACGGTGAGAATGGCACTGTGCAGAGGAGCCCGAAGCAAGACTCCATCCTTTTGCTCCGCAGACGGTGTTCTGCGGCCTCCACTTGCACCCTAAACCCTAAACCCCTAACCCCCTAATCCCCTAAACCCTAAACCCTGAACCCCTACCCCCCTCAACCCTAAACCCTAAACCGTTTGAGTTACAGTCTACGCGCCTGTTGCCCACCTGCGCGGCGATACATCAGCATCGGAGCAGAGAGCTCCAGAAGCTGAAACCGAGAAGAGCGATTTGGGTGGTTTCCTAAATTAGGGTTCCTTTTAGGGTCCTGTTTATAAGGGCGCTGTACTATGTCTGGGTCCTAAAAGAAGGGGGCCCCTATTTTAGAGAACTACCCATTTGGGAGCTGTCTGGTCTTCACCCCGCTGGGATCTGAAAGATGGAAAGCTCCAGCCTCAGGTTTAGAGCTTAGGGCTTAGGGCTTGGATTGGTCATTGACAGATTTGCCTGAACCTTAAGCCTTAAGCCCTAAACCTCAGTGCAGGTTCGAGCTGCCATTGTGGAATACCGGGGTCTCTGTGCCGAAAGCAGCACTCTTCACACTTAGCAGCGGCATTTCCCCCATCCTCCCAAGTAACTCCCACACAGGCCCTCGCCCGCCAAGATGCAGTTCAAACGAAGCTAGTATTTAGGAACTTTATAAACGCCAAGGTAAGCTTGGTTTTTGTCTACTTGGAGTCTGAGTGTTTTCCGGACGGGAGTTGAAAACACCCTGAGCCACATGTGACAAGGAGGTCCATCCCCGCAAATGATGCCGCTAGCGTCCCTGTGCATTCGCCTATGATCTCGGGAAGGTGCTGAGTTAGTATAAGTATTCCCTTATTGATCCCAGTAGAACAGCAGCAATGTACTATAATGAATGTACACCAAAAGAGTTTTAACATGTTTTGTCCACTGTATTAGGGCCAGGCCCTGCACTCTAAGCCCTTCCTTCCCGATACTTGAAAGCTCATGCCAGGTGAGCTGCTTGAATATATCGTCGGATGGAGGTGGCTCTATGCGTGACCCTTCCTGCATGGTAGATGAACACGGAGATCATCCCAGCAGACCGCTTTACGGTCATGATGCCAGCCCTCCCCCTTAAGCAGGCGCCCAGCTCCCCAGCTAGAGTATACCTACTCACATCATCTGCTGATCCTTCAAGACTTCGCATTTCCTAGTTAAGTGTACAGAACTACATGCAGAGCCCCTGCGAGATTTTATCAAACTGTCAATCCGCGAGCCCCGAAATCCGAACCCCCCCAAGGCCAGCCCTAAAGCCTACTGTTGATGATACAAATCCTGCATTACCTTTAGGACCCTAAACTATGGGAATTATGGTATATTCCTTATTGTTGTGGGTAATGCAGGATTTATATCATCAACCGTAGCTCGAGATCCCTAGAGTCCCTAGAGGTACTGGGACGGGCCACTGGTGGACGAGGCAGCGTGGAAGCTTCTGGTTCCAGGATTCCGACGCAGTCCCTGGACAGGGTCGCCATTGGGTCTTCGGATAGGTTACCATGGAATAGCCTAAACTCTAGACTCTAAACCCTAAACCCAAACAAGAGAACCCAAACAGTGGATAAGGGTACGAGCAACCTAAACCTCACTCTTCCGGCCTTCCAGGAGCTGCATGGCGAAAGAGTTCACCGCAGAGCCACAATACGGAATCACGCCCACGGACCCAAGCCCACACTCCCACTTAAACCATAAGCTATGTTTTTCTCCGAAGACAAAAACCGAGTATTTAGGATCCATACGCTGAAGGTCCCTTGTTTTCTGTGTTTTTTGAAACGACCATAAACCCTACACGCCAATCCTTCGGAGAACATTGTCATTGGAAAAAACTGTAGCATCTGTGGCAATGGGCAGGTGTGCCAGCTGTGAATAGGCACGGAAGTGGAGACAGGTGCCGAAAGGTTGGAAGCGCGGGTTCGCGTGCAGCCAGAGCAGTCTGAGAGGATTATGCTTGGAAAACACTGGGGTTCCAGAGGTCTTGGAAACGATTCTGGGCGAGAAAGTGCTTGCTCTCACGGAAGGAGCCCGGTTTTCCAGATCGCATTTGTCATGAGCACAAACTTCACCAGTTCTCTACCCGATCCACGAACCCTGGGATCCGGACCGCACTGATAACTCCATCACTGACTGGAGAGACCATCCAAGAGTTCTACATCTCAGGGAATCACCAAGATCCACAGCTCGTTCTTGCGCGCGCGCGCGCGGGGGGTGTTTGCCCCCCCTGGCCCTGCTCTTGGAGAGCTGTTGGGAGCCGGCGGGGGAGCCGCTCTTGGGGGGCCTGTTCAGAGTCGCCTGGCCCTGGTTTTACTCGATCAACATCTGACCACTGAGCTAACGAGAGAAGCTGTCAATTACGGTTTAGGGTTTAGGGTTAGTGGGTACTTGGAGCCAGCTAAACCCGAAGCCGCAAGTCTTCAAGCTCAAGCCGCACAACCCTCAGCCCGCCCGACGCAACTTGACAAACTGAACCGACACTGCTACAGCGCGGCATCGGCAGTTTACAGTGGGTGTTGAGACTCCGAAACCCGAGGCCATGAAAATGAATAGAACAGGGTTTTGGGGGGATTCCTTATTCTAATTCCAGTAGAATATACCTCAAAACCCTATTCTAATCATTAAGGCCCCTGCATTAAAGATACCAGTATACTTGAGATCGCATTGTTGCCGTCTGCATATCTCCTAAGCCCAGTGACTTAAAATGGAATTCCAAAAATGCTTCGAGTGGACCTCAGTCCCATACTCCAGGCCTTTGGTTTTGGAGGTGTAGGGTGTCATGTTGAGCATGGGTTTAGGGTTTCTTTGATCTGATTGTCGACTCGCGCTGCCGTCTAGAGTAGCACAACATCATGAGCAGCACCACCAGTGCCACAGCAAGAAGGAAGGTAAGAAGTAACCCGTAAGAACTTCAAGAACGGCGGATGTGGGGCCGCACGACCATAGTAGATGTAATTGTAGACATGAATGGTGGTGGAGAAGATATAAGCAAGTGCTCTTAAAGTTCCACTTGACAGTAGTTGAGTCACTAATCGTGACAACAGGTCCTTGTGTTACACATGTCGCGTACTCCAATTCAGGCCAACCAAAGGTGCGGAGCGAAACCACAGGGGCGGGGTCTGGATGCAGGGAGGAACGGTACCACCACAGGCCCACCCCACAGGGGGGAGGCGAACATCCGGGTTTAGGGTTCAGGGTTTAGGGTTTCATGTAACAACCTAAACCAGAAGCCCTAAACCCAAAACCACAATCTAGACCTTAAGCCCTAAACCTTAAATAAACCCCAAACCCCAATCTAGACCTTGAGCCATACATCGGCCTTACCTGGACCCCAAAAGTATGTAGAATAATGGCTGTTTAGGGGTTTGGGGCCGTTATTTTGCCTACTTTTGGGGGTTTAGGTACACTGCACCTTTGGCAGGTGGACGAGGCGTGGAACACCAAGCAGTGGCCGGACATTGCGAGGAGTGTAGCATCCCCAGTACAAGTTCAAGGCCTAAAGAGGGTTGAGGGTTTAGGGTTAAAGATGGAGTAGGGCTAAAGTTATCTTCCATGATACTTCATCAGAATAAAGCACCTATGTAGTGCATTCCAATACAATATGCTATACTGTAGTACGTATTAATGTTTAATAGTTTATGGCTAGACCCTAGACTTACCGAACCTCCTCCAGACAACAGAACATCAGAAATCTTCGAACTTTTGAGACCACGCCCGAGTTTATAGTCTCTAAACCCTAAACCCCGAGCTTTTCATATCCAAAACTCCCAGAAGCTTCACCCTGAAGTCTCGAAATCTCAAACCCTCATCCATACCAAGCTACAATAATGAAGGAATTCCCCCACATGACAAAGTTGAATCAGGGTTTAGGCTTTGGGTTGGGGGCTTAGGGCATAGGGTTCGGATTTAGGGTTTAGGGTTTAGGGGAGCCTGAGACATGCTTGCTCGTAGTTACCTGTGTAGCCAGGGTTTCAGGCTTAAGCTTTGGTCATGGGGCTTAAGGGCTGCCCCCCCCCCCAAAAAAAAAAGAAACCTAAACCCCCAAACCCTAAACCCTAAGTCCTTGAACCACCCCCTCCCCCCAAAAAAAAGCAAGCTAAACCCCAAACCCTAAACCCTAAGACCCGAACCCTAAACCCAAAGCCCCCAACACTTGAGCCCTCGACCCAAGACTCGACTTTGAAACGTGAACTTCGACACCAGGGAGCGAATCCTCAAATACTAAAGCCCCAAATTGGGGGGGGGGATGGTTTAGGGTTTAGGGTTTAACCCTAAACCCCAACACTGAAAAATTAAAAGCCTCAATGCATTTCAATATTCAAGTTTAATTACAATAACCTGAGACACAAACCCTGAACCCCCGTGCGAAAATAAAGCAAGAGGCAACACAAGATTGCCTATCACAGAAGCTAAAATGATTGCATGTCTTATGCTTGACGGTTCCTTATTGTAAACCCCTCACAGAGGCATTTCTTGGGAACCCTTTCAAAGGGAGCCTTGTTCTAGTTATCAGGGCCCGTACATTACACCCTTGAAAAGTAGAAATCGTAAAGGAGCCCATTAAAGGAACCCTATTCTGATCATTAAGGCCCCCATCCTACCCTTGTTCTAGTCTAAATCCTAAACCCTACACCCTTAAACACTAAACCCTAAAACCCTAAACCCTACACCCTTAAACCCTAAACCCTTAAACCCTAAACCCTTAAACCCTAAACCCTAAAGCCAAAAACCCTAAACTCTGCATTGAGATACATTGAGGATTGGACTTGGGAAGGCCTTCGCTTCGTTACACCGCCATACTGGGTGTCCTGGACTGAAGATTTCGGGTTTAGGGGTTTCGGGGTTTAGGGTTTGAGGGGCTTAGGGTTTAGGGATTTAGGGGTTTAAGGGTTTAGGGTTTGAGGGTTTAGGGATTAGAGCTTTAGGGTTTAGGCTTTAAGGGTGTAGGGTTAAGGGGTTTCGGGTTTGAGGGGTTTGAGGGGTTTAGGGATTAGGGGTTTCGGGTCTAAAGGTATTTGGGTTTATGGGGCTCGGAGGGTCGAGGTTTAGAGGGTATACTTCTTTCTACTACTACTGCTACTACTACTACTACTACTACTACGACGACGACGACGACGACTACGACTACGACTACGACTACGACTACGACTACGACGACCACTACTACTACCACATCGCTACCGCTGCCGCTGGTGCTACCACTACCAGTATTGCTTCCGCTACTACCACCACCACCACCACTCCTCCTCCTTCTTCTTCGATGACGACTGCTACGCCTACGACTACGACTACTGCTGCTGCTGCTGGTTTTGGTGTCATCTTGAACGTCAGTATTTGTGCCGGTGTCTTTAACTTCCAGGGTTCCTGCAAACTTGGCCGCCTGTGCACGGAAAAGCACTGAAACATGAATGGCTTCACAGCCTTGTGGTTTGGGATTTAGGGGTTAGGATGTAGGGTCTCCTAAACCACAAACCTGTGTATCACAAACACCAATTACCGGTACATCCGGTTCCGGATCTCCGTTCGCCAGGTCTTAGCATCGGGGCCTTAACCCAGGAAATTGAGAGCCGTAAACCCCAAGCTCGAAGAGCCTTAACCGAATGAGGGTTCAGGGCGCAAATCAAGGCTCAGAGGTCTAGGGTTTAGAGTTTAGGGGCGACCCCACATGTAACCTACAGCGACGGTGTTGGATGAGAATAGGATAGTTGCCGATCCCCGAATAGGTATTTTCCAGCGTTTAGGGTTTTAGCTGTGGGGTTTGGGGGGAAAATTTGCCGAAGAAAGCGCCCAGTCTGTCATTTTAAATGTTATGCTTGCAAGGCACTGCAACCCTTGCACTCACGTCGAAATACTGAAATATATAAGACAAAGAGGGGTTCATTGTCTTGAATGCAAGCAATGAGCCCCTCAGGTCTAAATTTGTGTCTGGGTTTCCAGAACAAGCGAAGGCAGCAAGGTGACAAACCGCAGGTGCAAGTGCACATACTTAGTGAAGTTTCTTTAGAGTCTTAGGGTTTAGGGCCAAATTTTAGGCTGCCTGCGGCGTTAGTTTCTTAAGCCAACGTATTCCTGAGCAGTGCTGTTGAGGTTCTATTGCTGTACATGCTGAGTCCCATGCTGCTGCAAGTTGGGTTGTAGGCGATCGGCCTACTCCAAGGACCTTATATGGGACTTTCCGAAAATTGGGGTACCGTATTTTGGGGTCCTTATAGTGAGGATCCTACTATTTAGGGTACTATATTAGGGGCCCCCCCCTATTTTCCGAAACCCCCATATGGGCTGTCTTTAATGGGTTTTCCCTGAGGGCTTACAGCAGGCTTTATTTCCGGTACCGGGCTTCGGAACCGTGTGGGGATCAAGGGGGTCAGGCGTTGTAGGGTTGGCTTTGCCGGGGCTGGGTGTAAGGAAGGCTACAGGGAATGCGGCCTAGGCACCAATGTAGAAGCCGAATAAGTAATAAAATAACCAACATCATGCTTTACGTTTCTTTGCTATAGGACTGAATACAGGAAAACCCCGTTCCAAGCATTAAGTCCGCCTATATTAGGTATCAAAGGCCAAGGGATGAGCGCCGACGGGGTGAAGCAATGCGTTGTATTGCGGCCAACTTAGGTCAATATGAGAAGTTTCGGTATTCTTTCATTTTCCACATTTATGATGTCACGTGCAACAGCACACCATAGCTTGCCTCCATCGGTTGCCAACATCTGCCAGGCAACCAGGATGTTATCGGATGCTTAGTGTAGCGATCATGTCGACTGGGTCATGTCGGCATTAGTATCACCCGTGTTGCAAGTTTCCGTTATTGTTGCGCAAGCCGCTCGCGCAGTGTCTGAGTACTTGCGACGGTTGATATTGTTTCCAACCCCATGCCTAAACCCTAAACTCTGGACCCATTGCCCTGGTCAAGTCCATTAAGAGTAGATTCGGTTTCTGGAGCTGTGTGTGGGCCTTACAATTTCGGCTGCTGTATTCGGTCGGTAGGTATCATGCGAAGTGCGCGTGACATGTGCGGGGTTGCCTATTGAATCCAACGCTCCTCTCTTGGCATTATATGGAGGCTTTGGCAACTCGCAGCATGATTCCTGCAACCCCCTTCTCTTTAGAGTTTCAAGCCTGTGCCCAGCAAACAGTCTTGTCAAGCAGGCTGTTGCAGGTTTTCTCAATGGTTTCATCCCGAAGCAAAACGGCCCAACTGCAAAGGGTTTAGTGCTCTGGGTTGCAAGGTCGACGGTTTACGGATCTAAGCCCGCAACCCTAACATTTTAAACTCGAAACCCTAAACTCCCTAAACCCCAAGCCCAAGAGTCCTTCAGCCCGAAAAAAAGTCTTAGGAGTGACACTACAATGGTGACAACAGGGTACTATCCATGATAGCAAGATGCGACGATGACGATTGCGGTAGCAGTGAAAATCTGATGCCACAAAGACTTTCCAAGCGTGAGACCCTAAACCCTGATGCAAACGCATTCCTCTCTTCGTAGTTTCGGCACGTACCGTTCCAGAATCATTTATAAAAGACACCATGGGCTGCAACAAAAAATCTGCAGACTTAAACCTTCAAGCGTGCTGTCAAGGTTCCGGAGGATGGACGGCCGTGGCGAAAAGCCCGCAACGAGGCTTGCAACCTTGCTCTCTGGTTCGCAGGGTCAGCGCCTATTGGGTTTGGGACTGGGATTTCGGGTTTAGGGTGTAGTGGGTTGATGGTCATATCCCGACATCATGTGATCTTTTCGTGCATTTGTTTGGAGGCAGCTTTACACCTCGAACGTAAGTTCGCTTCTGTACTTCATGCGGCGAGCTCACAAGCTCGCGGAGCTTGTCTTAGAGCAGATTCTGACCCCCCTGAAATAAGGGGAGGAAACGTCTAGAATTCTAGGGAAGTCAATGGAAGCCACAACTCCTGCCTCAGATCGAGAAAGCCAGAACAGCGCATGGAAGGGGAACCCGTAAAGGAACCCTTCAAGGAGCCCTTAAGGGCTCCCTTTGGGCTTCGTTTAGGTTTAAGGTTTAGGGTTTAAAGGGTCCCTTTGAGGGCTCTTTTAGAGGTTCTCGTAGGGTTGTGTAGGGTGGCGGTGGGCTGTAATGGGCCCCTGAGATGAGTTGGTTTCCTTAGTTTCTTCAACTGTTTAAGGCTTAGGGATTTAAAGTCTTCTAGGCGGTAATGTGCTCTTTAGGCGGATGCATACTACAATTTCAGGTACAATGACAGTGCTGGATCGGAGTCGGGTGAGTTGGTTTCCTTACATAGCCAGCGCATTGACCAGCAGTAGAAGAGTCTTTCGAGAGGTGGCCTGATGTTCTTGGTTTCCATGCGACGCGTCGCTCAAGACATGTTTACGGGACGAAGTTTTAGGGCTCAGACTTAGTTGTTAGGATAGGAGAAGGTTCGAAACCTGCTCTCCCATAGCCAGGAGGAGCTACAAGGGACAGTGCAGCAGTACCAGATGCCAGTTCGCGCCTTCTTCCTGCCGAAAGGAACAACGCAACCACAACAGGAAAACCAGCCCTGGCTTAGGCTTTTAAGTATCTGATTTTGGCCTGAGAGTGAAAGCTTATAGAACCCTCCCTAAATCATCCCGGGTTTTCATGATACATTCATGGATTCGGAAGAGACTAAGAGGTTCCCAGGAACCCCCTAAAACCCAAAAGCAGCGCAGCTGGGAGGAAGTGCCGATCCGAGTTACCAAAGGCAGGGCAGACTCTTCCGGAGGTTGTAGGCGTCAGGACTTAGGGGGGGGAAAGGTTGACCCGAAACCCTAAACCCAAACCCTCAACCGTCAAGAAAGAAGTACATAGAAGTTGCCTAAACCCCATTCAAAACCAGCACCGCCCCGGGCCCCCCAAGCCCAGCCCAAAGTCGAAATCAGGTTCCCAAAGAAAGACTTTCGGCCAAAACTGTCTCAACAGATTTCGGTCAAACTAGCGCACCGAAACCCTTAACACTTTCTATAAACCCCTATTAATTACGCCCTAAACCCGGGTGCAAGACTGTGACCAGGTTCCTTATTAAGGGTTCCGATAAGTGTTCCTTTCAAGGGTTTGGGGTTTTGGGTTGTGGAATTTGGGTTTTTCCGTTTAAGGGTTGTTATGGGGGTTCGTTTCAAGGTTTCCATTTTGGGGTTTTCATGAGGGTTCTTGTCGAGGGCTCCGTTTCAGGGTTCTTATGAGAGTTCGTTTCAAGGCTTCCATTTTGGGTTTTTTTCATGGGTTCTTTCAAGCGTTCCTTTCAATAGGTTTCCGAGAAGGGTTGGGAGTTTTAAATGTTTTGCAGTTAAGGGCTCTGGTCTAGGGTACTCTAAACCCTAAACCCTAAACCAGTTAAGGGCTCTGGTCTAGGGTTTAGGGTTCAGGGTTTTGGGTTTAGACCCATTGGCCGTTTCAGGACCCGAAGAGCCCGGAACGCTAAATCAGCTTGCAGTTCTAGCAAATCTGTAGGATTCCAGGGTTCATGCGGGTTTGGGGGTTCACCTGAAGCTCGAAATCCTACAAGATAGTCTAAACCCTAAACCCTAATAAACCCTAAACCCGAAACCCGGCTAGCTACTACATAGAGTTCCGGGCCCAGAGGTCCCCAGATTGAAGGATGCTTCCGGACCCGAAATTCATCCAACCCTCCCTCCAGGCAAGGGCAGGGGCAAAGGCGCCAAAGGACCTACGGGAAATGCGCCAGCATGAGACAAAAAGGCTGGGAAGATGGTGGCTTGGAATTTCCAGATCTTAGGAGGCTGAATCATATTCAGATTCCTGAAAGTTACTTAGCACTTCGAGAAGCCGCACATCGCCCTCCGCTTTGGAGCTCAAACTTTCTTTTTATTCTGCGAAACAAAAGTGTGGCATGTGGATATGACTCTGCCTGAGCAGACAGAATACCTGCCTGGCTGTCTGTCTTTCTGTCTCGCTTTCTATCTGTCTATCCACCCGTCCATCCATCCATCGATCTGCCGATCTCTCGATCTATCGACCTCGCTATCTACTTACCCATCGAACTATCTACCTTCCTATCCATCCATCCGTCTAGATCGCTGCGCAGAGCGGGAGCAAGAAGCAGGCAGACAAATAGAAAAAAACGGTACATCAGTTGCCAGCTAAGCTGATCGATTGGCATATGGGTATGTGCACGCTCATGTTTCTGTATGCCATGTTTGGGATCTTGCATGCATTCGTCACAGTCCCCGTCATAGTCAGTCGTCGCGGACTGCATGCTCTTTCAGCGCCCATGTCCTGCTGCCTGTCACCGAGCGTGGCAGAGCAGCAAAACAGGCCCTGAGAGCCCTGCAACTACAATCTAAGTCTACTTAGATCTTAAGCCTCAAGGGAATGATGGCGATGCTAAGAGTGGCAAAGCAACGATATCAATATAATGCACATGTCTATATGTACACATAGATGCATACATGCATCAGTCTATATCTTTTCACATGTATATATACCATGTACTTATTTGTGTGTGTAATCACGTGTGTGTATATATATACATATATATACATAGGTCTAGATAACATATAGGTATATCAATATATTGATTTAGCTGGAGGCGCATGGCGCCGTAGCAAATACATGAATGCTCCCAGTCTGAAGTTGGCCTCGTGTTCTTTTCCTCTGAGAGCCTGCCTCGCGTCGGCTGGACTTGAATGGCACAAGGATCCGTTGCCCTGCGACTAGAAAAAAGGGAGAGCAGGATGAGCGCATTCGTGTCCAAGCTTACGGGGCGAGTTATTTCTGGAACCAACTACTTAACCGAAAGCCAGACCCCCACCCAAAACCCTGCACCTTGATTTGGGTTTCCTGCAAAACACTTACGGGCGATAGCATCGGAATGATCCAGCCTCACATAGCATTTGGACCCGAAGTCAAATTTGTGCATGCCCACGCTGTCGTGTTGTAGTACCACTTAGCAGCGCCCTGCTTCCAAGGACCCTTTTAGGTAGCAAACCTTGGTGATAAGCTGTTTCTGCCCACTGTAGGGGCCTTACCCTAAGGCCCCATAGTAGTTCCTTGTTGGGATTACCTTATAGGATTCTAAATATGAACCCCACAAGGGAACTACTATGGGGCCGTAGGGTAATAATTGGAATAGGGTTTGGCTCAAGCTGTCCCAAATTAAACTGACGTGTGCCCCCAACTCCGCATGGAACAACTGTCAAATCGGTCGATTTGATGTTGCGGGTGCTGAGGAGAACGTTCGTGCTGGCGCTTCAAGCATCATCAGTCTTGGGGAATGGAAATCCCGACTGTTGGATTGAGGGCTATACATATCAACTATGTTGTGATATCACGAAAGGCCCGAAGGGTGAGGCTGCGTGCTGGGACGGACGTTTCTCCTATGAAACCTGCTGTTTGCAGGGCATTCCCCAAACTGAACCTGCTCTCAACGAGTGGAACTACCAGAATCATGATTTCAAGGGGAAGGAGAGTGCAGTATTCCGTGACAGGGCGCTGTTTCAAGGCATGTCAGAATGCCAAAGGCGGTGGGGTTGGGATCTGAATATTCAATGGGGCCCTCCTACAGGGGTTTATGCTGAGTTTTCTGGAATACCACTTCGACATTTGGCTCACGGTTGGGATGGCCAACGCCATGGTGACGTGGGTGGCTGCATAGCTTTCCATGGCCGTTTCTTTCTGATTCGGCTGGGCTTTGACTCGGCTACGGGTCCGGCGGCTATTCGAACCACGTCGCAGGTTCTTCATTTCGGATTTTGCGCTCCAAAGGTTTGCTCTGCGAAGGAGGTGGTCAATGACCTGGTGCCTGCATACACATTGCAGATCACAGATGCGCAGCGCGTCGCGATGACTGTTCGATCAGTTGATGCTTGGGAGTGGCCTCGTTTGTTGGAATCTGTCCATCCGGAGGGAGAAGCTTCGTCAACTCTACGTGATCGGATGGATGATGTTTCCTTTCAAGTGCTGATCTTCCTGGCCGTTGTGTTTCTGACGCTTTTATCTGCAACCGTGTGTGACCACTTCTGGCTATCAGACAAATGTTCGCTTTTAGTTTCAGATCTGGCTCCTTTCATGAACCCGGTAAGGAGGACTGCAATGCACGTGGTGATTTCTTTGTCGCTGAAGCGATCATGGGCAGATTTGTGTCGTCCTTCAGTTGGCTTTGCGGTAGACTTCCTCCGTGCTGTAGCCACCTTGCTGCTACTGTTTTTGCACTTGGAATAGGCGCAAATGGGGGTTTCCGAAAATAGGAGACCCTAATATACTACCCCAAACAGTAGGATCCGTATTATAAGGACCCCAAACCCTAAACCCTGAACCCTAGTAAACCCTAACCCGCCGAATTTTTGGAACAAAAACCCTAAACTCCTAAACCCAGAACCCTAAACCCTAATAAACCCTAAACAACAGGCACAAATCAAGACCCGCACTGACCGTGTGGCAAGCTGGGACTTGCGTTTGTCCTTCTGTTACTTGGCGTTCTTCTGGTTGGCTCTTAGGACTAGAAATTTTCTGGGGTTTCTATACGAACAATAAGGAGGCCAAAAGTTTAACTTTTTGGGTTTCTATATGAACCATAATAAGGAGGCCAAAGGTTTAGCTTTTTGGGTTTGTATATGAACTATAATAAGGAGGCCAAATGTTTAACTTTTAGGAGGGTGGCAGAAGTCAGCCAAGGTTACAGAGCTGTGGTGGCGATGACTGTTTTGACGCTTCACTTAGCACTCGGGGAACCAGAACGACAAATATCTTTTCCTGAAGCTTCCAAGAACTGCGCTCTTAAATTAGTTCGGAAATTTGCGCGTCAGTTCCCTTTGATAGTATTGTCCGTGTGGTGGGATCGGACGGGCAGTCGCTATGCCTTTCATGCTCGGCCGCTGTCGTATGTGGATACAACCTTGAGCAAGCTGGAAGGCTCAACGCTGATATGGACCAACGAAGTTATGGATGGTTTGGAATGTAAGTCGTCGTTTTGGAGTTGCACCTCTCGTTTTTTCACCATCAACTGGCAAGTGAGGGACGCTACAGAAAGGATTCTGGCTTGCTTTGGCTTCCTGTTGCTTCAAGCAGCAGGCTTGAACTATGCCAGTGCTCTCCAATCAGTTTTGGTTTTATTCGGTTTTGCGTACTATTACTTCGACTATTTCCATGAGTCGCTGCGACGGGAGCTGAATGCTGGGGCGAACCACCTATTGGTGAAAAGGCTTGAGAACCCAGCATTCTTGGGACTTTTTCTGCTGGCAAGGAGTACGGTAAGGTTTTTCCCCAACGGCTTAATGACACAGCGTGTTGGTCTGCTGGCTGCAGGGACTGGGTGGCTTTGGTCGACCTGGATCAATCGAGAAGATTATGAACTTTGGTGCCAGGAGCGCAATGTAAAAGATGTGGTGGGGGACGTGCCCTTCGTACTGGGTCTCTGTATCCTGCTGAGGACCGAGAGGAGGGTGCAGAGCCTTTCGTACTGTTCTGCCTTCACCTTGCTGTCCCGACTCAGCTTCTGCATCCTGGTGACAGAGAACCCTTTGCAGACCTTCCTGCTAGAGGGCTACTCATCAAAGGGCCTCCCACTGGTGCGGAGCAATCGAGCAGACCCTTTCTGGGAACAGCTGCTGCTGGGTCCGGGGCTGCTGTTGGCGCACCTTCTGTGTGCATTGCTGCTGTACTTGATGGTGCAGAGGCCCTTCGCCCATTTGTGCCAGGATACCTTCACCATGGCTTCACCTTTTGGTACCACTTTACACAGCTTATCTTGCGTACTTTCGAAACCAACAAGCACCGAGGAGAAAACGGATCTCGTCAGATTTCATCCCTACTCCGCCTTTCTGATATCGTGAATGCCACATCGAGAAAAAGCCACCCGGGCCTTTGGCCCGCCCGCCTTTACCGGGCCATTGGGAGGGAGTGAAGGTATCGGGGGTTCTCGATCAGGAAGGAGATTTTATGATATAATCTCATAAAGCAGACATTCGAGGAAACCTGTGGGATCAGGGGTTTAGGGTATCAAAGGGACTAAAAGGATATTTTATTCCCCCCGATAGACAGGTTTCATCGCTTCGGCATTTGTTCTCATGGGCTGTCAGGTCTTGCGTTGGGATCGCCATTGATGCAACATTCCTTCAAGATTGAATCCCGACCTGAACCACTGGAAAGTAAACATCATATCCCTCGACCGTCGCCGATAATCTCCGATGTTTGGAGATTGCGGTTAAGGCTTCATGTTGTTGCATCAGAATACAGGTCATACGAGTTCTGGCGAAATCCATTTGAGCATTCAAGGAGAGGGCAAGACAACGACAACCAACAATACCAACCTAACAAAAGGAGACCCAGGTATAATTACTGCACTCTCCGAAAAGGCTCGCTGGGTTCGACAGGTGAACGCGTGCAAGCTGCAGCTTCAGGTATTTCATCGAAGAGGTAAGCCGGAAAATGTTCAACAAACAACTTGGCCTGAACACAACACCCAGACATGTCGCTGAAGACCGCAGATTCGTTGTGCAGACTGGTTGGCAAACACATACTGAAATCTTTGTTACCCGGTGTGCCTTTGAAAGCTCTGTGAAACCCCAGTTTTCGACCTGCTACTGTACTAAGTGGCTTGGCACTTTCGGGAACTTGCTGGCAAGGCCTAGAACAGCAGGACTTGTAGCTTGATTACCCTGATTGTCTTACAAAGCCAAACGCGGGAGTATATATTCTACGAACACTTGGATCTGACCGGCCCTCCTAAAGCCTCGGAGAAGAAGAAGAATAGGATTTCGGGGTATGCTATACTAAATAGTTATAGTAAGGAGCCCCCGAAACCCTGTACTAGATTTTTTTAAGGCCGCTACATTACAGGACATGCGCAAGTCGTGGAGCTGCTGCTCTCCCACAAGATCAACAGACAGTCCGGGCCCCGGCGTGGCTTTACACTCCCAAAGGGTCCAAGTATCATTATGGTAGAAACTTAGACCCCCTAAATACCCTATAAGTTTATACCATAATGAAACTTGGACCCTTTGGGACTTCACGTACTAACCACGACGAAAAAACAGCAGCAGAACCGCGGCTTCAGGTGTTGTTGGGTGTTGGAGTCGTTGTTGCTGTAACGGTTGCCTCGGGTATTGGGGATCTAAGGTTATACCTCAATCGTCGTGATGAAGAACCTTTGTGTGCTACGGCTGCTGCTGTAGCGGTACCTAATTTTACAAACCTTCTTATAAGGATCCTACTATTTAGAGTACTATATTAGGGTCCCCTATTTTCGGAAACTCCCATTTATGCAGTGCATGAGGGTGTTTAGAGGTGAGGCGAATCGATTCCTGTTCCACAGGCCACGGCTTGTACAACGCTTTGCAATCTGATATGCTCTCTTGTGAAGCTGCACTTCCGCGAGACGTGTTTGGCATGGCCTCAGCATCCTTCCTTCCGCGCTTATCAAGACGTACCAGGTTCTCCTTCACCGTGTAAACCCAGAGACTGCAATGGCAATATCCCTTAACTAAGGAATATTCCTTAAATCATATTAGGGATCCTACTATAATGTATAAGGAATATTCCTTAATTAAGGGCTTTTTGGAGCCGCTCGTTTTAGGGCCCCTGCTTGTTAGCCTGAGCTGCGACGTCATCTCTGAGACTCTAGATCCCGACACCTGGCGACAGAGACCAAGAAACCCCGTCTCTTAGGGACCCCCCAAAGCACATAAGCATAAGCATTTTATAGGGATATCATTACATTACCTTATTGGGCTTCATTATAAGGGGGTTTATATGGGACATCCCTAGGCTTACTTTTGCTTATGTGCTTTTTTGTAGCCCTAGTTTGAGTCTTGTAACACTCAGCCCTAAACCCCTTAATCTCCCCCACCTTCAAATCGCCTAAACCCTAAACGCTTTAAACCACTAAACCCTAAATCTTAAAAAGCCCCTCGACCCTAAACCCCCTAAACCCTAAACCCCCTAAACCCCCTAAACCCCCTAAACCCTAACTTGGCCTCTTGCTGAGTCCGTCGGCAGCGGGGGGCCGGACTCCGCTCCACGTGGCAGCCGAGCGGGGCTTTGCGGATGTGGTAGAGGCACATTCGGGTGTAGAGTTTATCCTAAGGCCCCATAGTAGTTCCTTTTTGGGATTACCGCATAAGATTCGGTATATGAACCCCCCAAAAGGAACTACTTTGGGGCCTCAGGGTAGAGGGTTTAGGGTTTAGAGGGTTTAGTGGTTTAGGGGGTTTAGGGTTTAGGGGTTCAGGGTTTGGGGGTTTAGGGTTAGGGTTAGGGTTTGCTGCTTCAGGGTGTTACGCTTTCGTTCTTGAATTGGGGTTTCAGGGTCTGCGGGCTTTTTATACTGTGTGCTCCGGATTTGCTGCTTCTTGGTTTCAGCTTCCTGGCGGAGTTGAAGGTGTTTCGGTCGGGTATCTGGGTTCTGCCTTTGGGTCCAATAAAAGGGTCGAATCATGAGTATATTTCTAGAAAATTTAGGATTAGATATAAGATATCGTCAAATTTCATATCTTTATGTGCGATATTTCTAGATAATTAAATTTCACTGAATCTTATTAATAAATTGAAATTCCGATTTTCAAATATATTTTGACCTAGGAATAGAGCCGCTGCTTCTACTCTACGTAATCTAGCCCGCCGGCATCTTGATTCCACAGGCATCGGTCCGTGGCATCTTGCGGCCCGGACGCCATCTTGAGCTTCCGCCTTCCGGCGTAAAAATAGTAGCAGTAATAGCGGCGTGCGGACGTTCTGCAAAGATTTCACGATGGAGAGATTTAAGATAAGAATTATCTAAAGTTCATAGGAGATTTTTCACGAATAATATTATTAAACTTGATAAAGACAAAGAGCGCAATATTATCGAGCAATTTAGATTTTTAATCGAAATCTATTGGAATTATATTGTTTTAGAAAATTATCCGATTCGTGTCCAATTCTTTGGCATAGATAAATATATTTAATATGATTTAGGGTGAATCTCTCTATTAATAATAAATAATTATTAGAAGCATTTATTTTTTTAATATTTATATTTAAATCTAAGATTCGATTCTGAAATTATTAAATTGAGATTGAGATTTAATTTATCACTTATTTGTCTCCCCATGTGGTTAATGAAATAGCGTATTATTACGAATCGAAATATAAGAAAGCCGTGCTTTTTTGATAATTGAATGAGATAAGGATTTTTATGCCAACTCTTTATTTAAAATATGATTTATTATGAAATTTTCTCTTCCGAAATATGATGATGATAAAAAATTTTTGATATTAAGATTGAATATATTCAATTTTTTTTGTTGAAATGTGTTCTTCTAATTTATTAAATAAAAAATTCATCGAATTTTTCCGAGATAGTAAGTCGATTTAAAGATTTCTAAGCTTCGGAGATATATTATAATATCTATATATATATATCTTAATATTACCACAAAATATCTCCAGGCCGCTTCGATTTAATTAGATTGTCGTGTATGGGGAAATTTAGTTCGGAGCCTCACGACAATTACGACGGAAGCAATCTTTGATGTTAGGAGTAGCGAGCTTGCTAACCACGTAGCCGCAGGCGAGGAATAATACTCCAATAAAGATAAGCGACTCTAGGCGTCTGTATCGCCTATGGCAGCCCTTGAGGCTTCTCTTGATCTTAAATAGATCTTGACTTGCTCTATTATTCATTTATCTGAATCATTGAAAATAGTTATATCTATAATAAATCTAGAAATATTAATATCTATTTTGCCTGTAGTTAATGAATATATATGATTTCATCAAAAATCATATATCGATCGCCTATTAATAGAGTCATTCCAGAAAAGAAAAAGATTTCGAATAAAGAATTGAATATAAATCGATTAGGATTGAAAAATCGAATAAAATAATTTGAAATATGAATAATATTCGAATTCATAATGAATATTCATATTCATTCTATTTATATAAAAATTATGAAAATTTTAGATATAGATATATATATATTTAATATTCGAATCTTTCGATTTTCGATAGATTATTTATTATCTTAGTTTTGAGAATATTATTATTTCTTTTTTGATTGAATAAATTCTTTGTTATCAATATATTCAATCTTTTTCGATCAATAATATATATTCATAT
>CAJNJA010054631.1:0-24773 GCA_905231915.1 Symbiodinium necroappetens | reverse complement strand
GGGTCTAGGGTTGATTTAGGGTTTAGGGTTTAGGGTTTAGGGTTTAGGGTTGAGGGTTTACTAGCAGTAACAGTCAGTGAGTAAGACCCGAAGCCCTAACCTCTAATACTGAGTGTGCACGGTTTTCCTCAGCCCCTACGTAGTCGGCCCCGGAGTCAGATGATGGAAGTTTCGGGCCTTACAGCAAGGAGGATATCCAGCACTTCGCGAGACAGGTCGTCCTGGTTCGTGATCAGCACCTGCAGGCATCCCGTCAGAAAACAGCAAGTCAACTGCATGGGACTTTCCGAAAATTGGGGGTACCTTACTTTGGGGTCCTTATTGTAAGGGTCCTACTATTTAGGGTACTATCTTAGGGTCCCCTATGTTCGGAAACCCCCATTTAGAGAGACCTTCGCTTGATCTCTGAACCGAGCCGCGCTCGCCGATGAAACACGGCCCGTCTCCAGGAGCGCCTCTGCAGCTATGAGCAGCTTCAAGGATCCCCCTTTTTGCAGCAGGCTTCAGGGTTTAGGGTTTAGGGCCCTTTTTGCGACAGGCTTGCGTAGTGTCGCCTAGACTTCAACCCCGAACCCCTTGAAGCCTAAACCCTCTCAGGCAGCGAATAACCCGGAGTCATGTCCCCTGCGCCTTTAGCCCCTACTCTGACAGATAGAGGGTCATGTCGCGGCGATTTGCAAAATCACTGTAATCGGGATGGTCTGAACACGGAGTCATGATCTCCCATTGTAGCACCTTTTCCTATGATGTACCCCCGAACCCTGAGTCGAATTATCAAGGCCCCTAGGATACACCGAATAGCCCATGTGGTAAGCCTTGATGGACCTGTTCTAAGAACCCGTAAAAGGACCCCTATCCTGCTGATTAGGGACGGGCCGGCTTAGATCTGTCGTGGTAGAGCTGACAGGCAAAGGCTCTCCTAGAGTTGCTCAACCGAAGGTGGGACGTGAGCCCTGCAGATGTAGCAACTAAACTTTAATATGGGTATTCTATAGGATTCCTGGAGTATCATGAGATACCATTACTACTTATTCCGGACTCGACATTACCATCGATAGCCCAGGTTTTGGGGACAGGAGAAGGGACTTGAATATCCATTACTTGAGACGGATTTGCGATGCGGTCCCATGCCTCCTGCGCCAATCTGACTTTATTGGTTCAGGTTAAAGGTTTAGGCTTCTTATCTGGAATACTTTATCTGGAGTGAAACTTCACACAACACATCTGGACCTGCTCAAAAAGCTACGCATCCCGTCCTAATAGTGCTTTGCTGCCTCTGTGTACACTGGAGTGTATGCGGATTCACTCATTTACTTCTGTGCGTGTGTCTCGTCGTGATAAAGTGTCACGGAAGTCACCCCAATCGGCTTCATATGCAAAGCGAACATCGAAACGACGAGAAAAGTTACTATCACGTGCTAGAAATGCATGCTCCCGACTCCGCGCCAGCTCTCAAGTTCAAAATCATATGTGACTCTTCTTTGGGTGCGACGTGCCACCCAAAAACCTAGTACCCGAAGCACCTTTTGCAGCTTGGACCGCAAGTCAGCCGCTTTTTCGTGTTTCGGCGGAGCTTGCTTGACCTCTGCATGTTGCATAGCTGTCTTTTTATGGGGCGAGGAATGGCACTTCCCAGGGGCTAGATTTTGAGAGCAACGCTCTGTGAGCTGTAGCTGTCTGCGTCTCTGTGTGTGTGTGTGTAAGCATCGGGTAGAGGGTTCATATATGCCTGGCATTAACTCCGGATGCTACAGGCTTCAATGCTGGAATATTGCAGCCACATTACTGTAGAACCCGAAAGCCCTAAGACCCTGAAGCAACAAAACACAAAAACAACCATGCAAAGCCCCAAAGGCAGCCTGGACGAACTCCTCTCACATCATAAAGCTTACATTCGAAACGGCTGCGCAACGTCACTTCTTTGACATTTCTGGCAGTTTCTCCTTCTCGGGCACCCAAGAAACTCAATGAAACCTAAACTCTGCAAACCATTAGGTCATATAAGATGTTTTTGAACGCGTGCTGCCAAGGCGGCATGGCTGAAACAGTTTGTGGGGCTCAGACCCTCCAACTCGCATCTCAAAATCTGAATGAACCCAGACTTTTTTAAAAGCCGGTAAGCTCTTGACACCACAAGCTCAAACGATACAAAGCAGCTTTAATCCCTCCGACGAGAAGGCAGCTACGGAAAGTACCCAATCTAGGGCCAAACTAAAGACCTTAAGTGGGGGCTCGAGGTCTATAACCCCCAAATTCCAACTCTTACACCCTCAACGGTCTAACACCTCCCCTACAGGGGCCCTTGAAACCACAACTCCTAAAAGCCATGCGAGACCACACACACCCCTACCATGCCCTTCAAGACCCTTAACGAAACCGCAAACCCCAATTCCTTACAAGAAACCTTTGTAAGACCTTATACAACCCTTGCAAAGTTCTTATAAACACATGAATCAAGCCTTATAATACGCCTTATAGAGCCCTTACCCCCCCNNCCAGGGAATCACTTGAAGAACCGGGGTTTCGCAAATCTCAGGAATTGCAACGTATGACGATGATGTTGCCTTTGCAAGTCTTTGTAAGACGAGCCTTGAATCAGGATGATGCAAGAGAAATTCCTGAACGGATTGGATATCGACGACAAAAGTCGGAATGAAATCTGAATCAATCTGATGCCAATGCATGCTCGCCTGAGTTCGGGCCCTGCAAAATTGAATCGTATCTTTTTTCGCGCATCAACTAGACTTTGTCTCGATAATGAGCCCTTCACGAACCCACTGCGCGTAGGACGCCTTCAGATATCGCTGCAGCGTTCGAGAAACAACCAAACGAGAGCCAACCCTCCTGCTCAGCCTGGAGGGCCTCCCCACCAGGTCCTCGGACATTTGGGTGCTGTACGCTAGCGGATTTAATGCCAACTGGCCGGCACGTGCAGAAGCGAGAAGCTGAGTAGCGAAATGATGTAGGGGATGAAGCTTCGGTGGCAGCGAAAATAAAGTGATCTCATCAGAGTATGCTTGTACCGCCAATTGCTCGTACCGTCGTAAGAACTTGCTGGCGAGCTGCCCAGTCTGCGCTGCTGTTTCGACTGCCAACCACACGCCCTCCGAATACAGAATCCGAAAGAAACGATTGATACATTTCGTTGCATCGATCGCCAGAAGAAACAACGGATCCGTCAGCGAGCCTTCGAGGCTTTCAATCCATTCCATCAGTGTCGTCGTCAGGTCAGCTTTGAACCAAGACCCAAACGGGTAATCTGTTGTTGCTTCCCATGTGATGAGGTCCTTCGTCAGTTTGGAAACGATCATCGTGTGTCCGGTCCTTCGACACCATTCCCGAAACTTGGCTGTCAACTGCTGAAACCTTCGTTCCACGTTTCCGCTTTCGAAATTAGATAGAATCGCCAAAACACTCCCCACAAAAAACTTGCCAACTCCCAAGTGAAATGTGTGAAAGATGTCGAAGGCGAAATGCTCTGCAAGCCTGTCCCTGTTGTCAATAATACGAACAGCTGGAGGCCAGGACCTAAAAGGTGAGGAGGCATTAAGGGTACGCAACCATGTTGGCCGCCTTGTTCCGATCTGCTCAAAAGGAGCATGAACAAGACCTGCTTCACAAAGGTGGCACATTCCACTCGCTTCTTGGTTGATGGATTTCGTTGCATTAGCATATGTTCTCTGCAAGCATCCGGCCTTGGCCAAAAACGGCCAATCGCCTATTGTCTTGAGACAACAAAGCCAGTGTTGATTGCCCTGCCTGTCCACCAAGCCCGCGGTCTGCAGAAACTTCAAATCATCGTAAGCAGCAGACAACAAGTCAATGAAATGTTTGTCGCCATCACCATAACGTCCTCGAGGAAGGACTCCCGTCACAAATCGAGTCGTGTAGCTATGCCCCTTGAAATTCAGGTTCATCTTGAGATATGGTTTTCGCACTTTTTTCGTAGATGTATGCAAAACGTTGTTCGCCTTGCTTCCCAGGGAATCAGTCGTGCCCCTTCCAAGCACTGAATGAAAGGACAGGACAAAGAACGCTTGTCGCCGACGCTCGCGCCCCTCGTCTCCGTGCAGGACGACCGCAGCCGTCCTGCACAGATCCACTTTCCCATTGTCAGCAGCTTCAAAGATGGGGTGTGACGGGTCGTGGATTCTGTATCTCTCCCACCACGCGCTCCAAATCTTTTTCTCTCGAATCTTGTCCGGTCTTCGCAAGCCGGCAAAGACATGCCAGTGATTGTAATGCAAGAAATACTTGACCCAATCAATTATACTAATCCGCTGAATGTTCGGTGGTACCGTTCCGCAGCTGGTGGGCAGCTCTGTCAACGGAATCGGCAAAGCAAGGCCCAGCTTCTTCGAAAACAACGAATGGGAACCCCTTTCACTATGATCCTCAGAAAGTTTCGCTAGCGGAAGCAAGCCGCCTAGGCCACGAGCCTTCTCCAGACCAATGTCCTTGACCACATTTCTCGCAGTCCGGATTGCTGCTCTGGCAGAGGCCTGGGCGGACAGGAATTGATTCGGTTCAATCTCGGACAACAAAGAGGACGATCGAATACAAGATTGTGGATAGCTGCAAAAAGTGAACACCAACAGAACGTCTCGCAAACAAACTTTTGTAGCACTCGTTCCCCGGAGCACTCGCGAAGCACTTAGACGCAGTCGTGAAACTTTTCCTGTACAAGAAGCGCGTCGGTAATGTCGATCAAGACACACGATGGGGAGGATACTTGAACGATCTGTACACTATGTATGTCATGAAGCGATCATCTGAGTCGAGCGAGGATTCCTGGACCGTGTCTCCACCAGCTTTGATGTTTCGGCAACCCTGTCGACCTCGACTGTGTTCGTGCTTGGATTTTGTAGAAAGCAAAAGAAACAACAAAACTTATTACCTTGTCATAGGTGCAACCAAACGACTGCCATATTTGTCAATTAGACAAGCCTCTAGCATCGCAGGTCCGCAGGGTTCTCGGGAAACGAACACAACCACCATGTTTGTCCACTGATCTCGGTCATGCATGTAGCCGTATATGGGGTTGGACCACCGAAATGCCGGATCATGGGTGTAGCCCAGCTTAAAGATTAGCGGCTCGTGTGTTTTGAAAAGTCTTTCCACCTCGCAAGTCGCGTGCTTCAAAACCTTGCCGGCAGTAGAACCCATGGGCGGCAGGATGAAGGAGATACACTGAATCTCAAGGCATCGCTTGTGAATTCCAGTGAACCGCAGCGAATCCTCCAAATAATCGTGAAGGTTCCTCTCTTTCCTCAATGAAGAGTTGTGCTCAATGCTCTTGATGCTCTGGTGTTCTGCAGAAGAACGAACCTTATTGATAGTCTTTTGCACCTTCGGGGTTGTGTTGCTACAGCTTGCTGGCCCGCTGCAATCACCAGGGTTCGAGACCGACTTGTCCCACGGGAAAGGAGCGATGCTTTCCTAAGTTATGTGTTTACCAGAACACATGAAGTGGAACAGTGTGAAAGAAAAGCAAACGTGTAAAGAATAATGCAGGATTGGTATCATCTCGATGGCTCGTAAAAAGATCCCACAGCTCATCTTCAGGGCTTTCTGGTTGATCTGCAGCATCCATTGCCGGCAGAAGCCAACGACATCAGCCGAAAACCCCCTATCAGGCTTTTGTCTTCAATAAGAATCGAACAAACTTGTCTACAATATGAACAAAACAGAAGCTTCGGATGGATCGTCAATGTCAACGATATGTTTTCGAGACACGCATGCCTATAGCACCTATGCACTTTCCAATAGAAGCAGCACACACTTTGAGCTTCGGGCCCCTTCGCCGATGTCGCGGCTGAGCCCGCGAATTGTATGGCTAGCAGCACTTGAACCTGGCATAGCAAGGAAGCTTTGACTTATGGATGGGGTTTCGGAGTTGTGTGCTTTCGGATTTCAAGACGTAGGCTCGATCACTATCTCTGTCTCGCTGCGCAACTTCAGAAAGTAGTGCCGTAGACCTTTTTGGCGCAGCTCCCTGCTGCATCTTCGCATGTTAGAGGGTTGCACAGAAATCTGAATTGCACTTCAGAAGTCAAAAAAGCAGTGGCGATTGCCACTGCTTTGAAAGCACAGCATCGGCTTAGCACACACCCAGACCCCTATAGCAGGCTACTTTGCAGCTTTGGCCCTGGGTTTACCCGACTTCTTCGCAGAAGGCTTGTCAGCCTCAGGCTTACCCGACTTCTTCACAGAAGGCTTCTCAGCCTCAGCCTTAGGCTTGGCTCTGTCCTTCAGCTTCGCCTCCGTAGGCGACTCCGGCTTGTCAAAGCTCTTCTTGGCCGTCCTGCCAAACCGGTTCAGTTACGAAGGGCTTTTGGGAACCCTAACAGTTGCGACATACCAAACTGTATGAGCAGTCCGTGTTTTCGCTTCGGTGGCCGCCGCACGACTACACCTTAAGACTCAGGGGGTCTTGTGTTGGTCGCCGGTCTAAACTTCTGAAGCCGAGGGACACAAGCGTGGCTTGCTTCATGCGATCCTCCGCCTTGCCGTACAGCCTGGGCTGCATGTCAGAGATGTCAGGGTTGTAAATAGGTTTACATAGAGTCTACAAGGGTTCTTTTGGGCTAGTACATATATTATGTACAGGTGAGAACCCATTGTCCTAGGATGCAATTGGGGGTCATTGGGCAAAACAATTCCTATCTATATAGAAGATAACTATCGTCGCCGTATCACGAGTCTTAGAAGCCAGGGGGCTCATCTTTCATACCGAGCATATCAACTTGCGTCTTGAGTTCGTTGAGAGCATCATACTGGGTTTCCATAGCCTTGATAGCGTTGTTGAGGTTGTCGACGGCCCTTAGTTGGCAAGGCTAGTGCGGCCTTTTGGGATGGTTGTTGCTACCTGGCTGCTTTGTGAAACCATGTGGTCTTTTCAAGTTATGACCAGGGAGCTGCTTGGCATCCGCGCTAGTTGGGTAGTTGGTATGAAGATCTCTCACTAGCGACCGCAACTTGCCAATCTTGCCCATAACAGAGCCGGTGAACTTCTCCAAAGCTTCTTTGGACTGCAACCAAGCCAGGACATGAAAGCTGCAAAGTGCGACTGCTTGCCCAGTAGACAGCAATGAATTTATTGGAACAGATTGCAAACAAGGGGTGCCTGGGCAAACTTGTGGGCTGAGGGGTCTGGCCCCGCTTTGGCATCGGGACTCGCATCCCCCAACGGAACTTCGAACGAGCCCAAATCCTTCTCGATGGCGGCCATGTTGGCAGGGTCCTCGGCCACCTGACAGAGTGCATCGCTGAAGCTCAGCAAGAACAGGTTCAATCCGGGCTGCGGGTTTTTTGCATTGAAACAGGGGCCTCTTTCATCTTCTTCAGGTTTTCCTCATACGACACAGCTTGTCGCCGCTTGCCGTGTTCACGCACTTTCACCCAGTATTCCCACTCGTTGTCATACATGTTCTGCCTGGATGGAACGGAAGGATTGGGGCGGTTTTTCTTGGGAAGGTCCTAAAGCGATGAGGTCGTATTCTGCTCGAAGGTATCTAAACAGGTTGGGATTTCATGTTCGGGCTAATTGTGGTCCTAGGAAAGCTGGGGCTTTGGGATTGATTTGTGTTTAGGGTTTCGGCCGTTGCTGGGATTGCTTGATCGTACTTGAGTTTAATAGTGGACATGTACATAAAACAAATAAAATATCGATGTATCTGTACCTGTACAATCTATCTATTTATCTATATATTTATGTAAATGTAACTATATACGGAGTGGTATGTATATACAAAAACAGCGAGAGAGAGAGAGAGAGAGAGAGAGAGAGTCTCTCTACCCCAAGCCAGTAAGATAGAGAGAGAGAGAGAGTGGTATGTATATACATATATATAGTCTATAGACAGCGAAAGAGAGATAGAGGAAGATGAGATATATATGTATATATACAAAGAGCGAGAGAGAGAGAGAGAGCGAGAGATGTTATTTGGGCTCAACACGACCGATGAACCGATTCCCAATGGATAGCAGAAGTGCTCCAGTTCAGATCCGTGGTTGTGTTTGAGCACCTCATTCAGGATTGGCTCTGAATACTAATGTTTTGGTATGAAATCGTAATTGTTTCCCTCCCCTGGAGACTAGGGGGTGGGGCGGGGTCCGGGGAACCCAAACCAGATAGCGACCTTGGGAGTTCTACCGCCCTGAAACAAAGTCCCCGGAGCACCTGCAGTGGCTAGCGCCGGAAGCTTTGCAACGGGCGATCGCCCCGTCCGCACGGGTCCTGAGATAGACGTCTGTGAACTTAAAGCGACGTATACACTGGTATTTGAGCGCACTTGTGGCTAGCTGTAATTTAGATGAAGGTCTCGCTCCAAGACAGATCCTGCAACATTTCGTCCTTAGTATACCATCCCTCCTCCACAAGGACCTCCTTCTCGTTCTTCCTCTTGATTGTGACTTCCATGCGCTTGATGAAGTCTTCCTGAGCCAGATCGAGAGCAGACCATGATTTGAAGGGATCTGTTTGAAGGAACTGCAGCATTTACAGTATTAAGGAGTGCTAGGATTTGGGTCGTCGGTTTCCTAGGTGCCAACAGGTTACTTTGTCGAAGTTGGCGTCCTGTAGCGTGCGGGCCATCTTCGTCTTGTTGCCTGTTTTCCACTCGTCTTTCAGCCACTGAGGAACATCGAGTTCCTTTCGCCTGGAGTGAGCCTGCACCATTCTGTCAATCCTGGCTTTGGCTGCTCTGAGCAGCCGCTCCTTATATGCAATGTTGTTTGCGGGGATTCAACAGGCTAGTTGCATTTGCCGCGATACCGTAAATATCTAAGGAGCCTGTCTGGTTGGTTCTTTCTTCGCTGCTTTCCCTGGGGTCTGGGTCTTGTCGTTGGCAGCCTCAGCCTGAAACTCCCCATAGTCATCGTGGGTGCACATGACCCCGTGTAGGAGTGCCAGGAGCTCCGCACCAGAAGCCTAGGATGCAGATTATCATTTAGCTGAAGAAGGGATGATCGTGCAGGGTTCAAGATTATGGCAAGTAGCACTGTCTAGCTCATCCTCCTCCGCATCAACGGCCTCAGTTTCCCCGGAACGATCAGGAAGTTTGCTGTTGTATGTAGGTTGGGGTTTGTATGCTTTGGACCTCTTGCAAACCTATAGTGGTACGATTGTGGACGAGGTGCTGCCTCTGATTCCGCAGGGGGTTCAGACGGTTCAGGTTCCGAAGGGAGCAGCGTAGGAGGCGCTGTCGTAGCACCCGGATCTTTAAGGGTGGCCGGCAAAGTCCCCAGCCCAGCTGCTGCCAGCTCTTCTGGAGTAGCCTCACGCAATCAGATCGACACCCTATCTAGAACCCCCCCAAACACTTCTGACACCGGTCTACATTGTGCAGACGCATCTGAGGAATCGGCAGGAACTGTGGCACCGACGCAAGCGGCGTCTGTGCTGCATTCATTGGCGACAATGTTCTTGTCTGTAGAAAACACAGGCGCTGTGGCCTCGTTAGATAGATTGTGGGTTTTGAGGTTTTCAGGGGTGTGTGTATCTACAGATGTATACAAGAGGGGCCCATCATCTACACAGACGGACACACAAGCACTATAGGAAGCACAGCAGGCGTCCGTTTGCGTAGGGCGCAGACGGCGTCAGTCAGAAGCTGGCTTTCGAGCTCCTCCCAAAAGATTGTAAGTCCCAGTAATGTGACTTATATCATATATCGCTCTATAGTAGCATGCAATTCCGACAAACACCCTATACAGGACCATATGTGCAGCAGGCTCCTGGAGCTCCCGTTGCAATTCTTCTGCACTAAGATCACCGGAAGCATCGGCGACATGCTCCATCCCCGCATTCAAGGACCCACAGCTCCATAGTTTGGACACAGCATGAGTGGCCATAGCTGAGTCACCACCCAAGCGGCCCAGTTGACGAAAACGCTGCACAGAACCACTGCACAAGTGTAGCAAAGGCTCAAATGATGTAGAATGTACCAAGCAACGAAGCAGCTTCCCGACAACCACAACCATTTACTTTTTACTCAAGCTCCCTCGATCTGTTTCAGACACACTTAAGACCCGGCAGCCCGCAAAGGAAATCCTGCGGATGCCGAATTGCGCTTGGCCACGAGCACGGCCCACCAGCCGCACAAAGTTCTCTTCGGCACGCATTTTTTTGGTTCAGGGCTGTTATTTTTAGGTTAGGAGGCTATGCTCTAAACCCGGGGTTTACCCATGACGCCGTCACGCTTATAACATGGGTATAACATGGATATAACACGGGTATATCATGGGTTGGGGCAGACCCGGGGTTTACCTGTACGAGACCCAAACCCAGGGTTGTGATATCTAAACCTCGGTTTATCTAGCTGGTAAATCATGGGTAGGGGGCCCTAAACCCGGGGTTTCGGTCTCCAAATCACGGGTATAGCTAGCTCCCTACCCTAAAACTTTGTAAAAACTCTAAATGACCTGCCTAATTCTCAAAAAAAGCACCAAAACCTGCATCCAGGCTTGCAAAACGCAGAACAACCCCGCATAACCTGGGAAAACAGCTAGGCTATCCGAGCCACAAACCACAATTTGCGGAGAACCTCTCTATAGCCTGCACCTAGAGCCTTTGCAAAGCCCGAACCAGAAAGAAGCCCAACTAGGTTTGAACAGCAGACCCAAAAAGCTCAATATTTTACGACGACTTTAGACACAGCCCCTTCAGAGACTCCACCCGAACCCTAGAAACCAATGAACCCGTCTGGCAGCACTACTCGCCAGCTGTCTGGGATTGCTAAACGCTTGCCACCCCTCAGGTAGTTGTAGACTTCCTCCAAAGCCGCTGCAGCAAAGCAGTCCTCCATCTTTGCCGGTAAAGTAGCAACCGTGTCCACCCCGAACGGAAGTTCTCCAGTCGACTCTGGGCAACCCCGACGACAGGCCTAGCACAGCAGGGTTGTTCCCGAGGATTCGGGGTTTAGCTTCCGGGCTTCTGGGATTGGGATGCTATAATGGTTGTGTGCTTTGGGGGTTGGGTTGGGTAGGCTTTACTTTCAGATCTTACATCCCTGTGCAGAACACGTTGCTTTACAGGATTGGGGGTTTCATTTCGCGAGATGACCACTGGCTTTCTATGGGTTTATCTAAACAGAATATATCGATTGTTGTCGGGCAGCCCAACTATGTGAACTTAAGCTTAGCAGTCTCTCTGTCTTGTGGGTGAAGCCGAGGGCATGCAAACAGAATACCGTAGTCTGTCACCGGACGAGGCACTCGGTTCGACGAAGATATTTTGTGCCCGAGAACCTCTTCACATCGTTCTTGTCCCGGTAGTACTTCGCGGTCTTGTTGTTGTTTTTATAGAAGGCAAAGCTTAACTTCCCTTTGTTCAGGACATGTATCTGGAAGCTGTTGGAATACATGTAGTGTCTCTTCGCTGTGCTGGAGCCGAAGTGCCCCATCCAAAACTTCACCTTCGTCACCTGGAACTTCAGTGTGGTTTCTTATCCTGTTTCGGGGCCGAGAACCTATTTTAAATAAAGGGTTACACGGTAAAGCAATACTGTGTACTTACATGGTGCGAGCTACACTGTGAGGCCCACCACAGTCACATAAAGCCCTCATCATGAATCGCCAAGCAGGATAAAATTCTAGAAGGCTTCCGCTCGGCTGCTCCAGGGACCAGGTAGCATCGACACTTGTCGCCAGCACAATCAGCAAAATTGTCCTTGAGGGAGGATACGGGCTATGTTTATGTAGGGTTGATATATATAGATGGATGGATATATAGATGGATATATGCACACATAAATATATGTAGTGATTTATCCTACATATAAAAATAAAAGGTTTACTTAAGGGTTTATTATGGGGTCTATCTGGCTTTAGGGTTTCTAGTGCATGGAGGGATTAATCGTTGTGCTCCAACTAGAGAACAGGCCCCCGATTCAAAAGACCTGGTGACCTGGTGCCTTTGTCATCTCTCTCTCATATGTATTGGATATCATATCTTCCTCTATCTCTCTTTCGCTGTTTATGTATATACATATGCCTCTCTCTCTCGCGCTCTCCGTCTCTCTCTCTCTCTCTTTCTCTCTCTATATATCGCTCCTGCATGAGAAGCCCAAACGGATCCCAGACAGTATGGACCTGTCAAGTCAATCGGTTTAGTCCCATCAGACCAAGAGCCCATGAAAATCCATCCCGAATCAGGCCTAAATAGGGTTTTTTATATCCCCGAAGATCCTTTCGAGGAGGCGGTTTGAGTAGGCCACTGATGGTCGTTCCTCGAACCCCGAGCTGGAGCAGGCCGAGCGAGTGGAAGTTCCACAATTCATAGTTGTGAAAGAGGAGCACTTGAAACCGAAGTGCACGTAGCCCTGCCCGCCAGCAAGTCGTAATATGTAGTAAATGGCCAACCTTTTTCAATCATGATCGACAAACAAACTAAGGTGACCAGCTCAGTGACTACGGGAACCATTCTAGTTGGAGGACAACCGACAAGGATTACAGAGAGTACTGAGTTGAATCAAGGTTCGCAAAGCCCGACCTCGAGTTGAGGTCCATGTAGTTCGAACGCTTGGTGTCCGATGGTCCATCGAGTATGTCAAACCGCGCAGCCCTGTACTTCCCTGCTGCCCTCATCATTCGGTGCAAGTTGCCGTTGCCAGCATAAAATTCGAGGAAGGTGTAATCCTGGCAATTTCGTAACCCCTTTCAACTCCGAAGCGAAACCCTGCTGTCTAAACTGGTAGAAGCACCTGCTGCAGCTTCTCGGAGTCCGCTGTCCAGATCACAAGTAGAACCACCAAGATGAAGTCCTGCAACAGGAGGGTATGATTACGAATATAGATTGCTACTGTTTCCCTACACGAAGCAGTGCTCCTTCGGAGCTTTGAGCTGCTTCAATCGCCAGCACAGGAGATCAACATCCAGCGTCATTGGACAAACGAGGCGGATCACAGAGGGATTGTGTTTTTGTTTGCGGGGCAAGGGCCACTACATAGGTCCTAAAGTTGTGCATTACACATCCGATACCTACTGCAGCTGACAGCAACACAACTTTCTACGGATTCTACGGTAGCCCAGTGCTCTGCGGTACATGTTCCAGCACTGAATCAGCAGCCTGAATTCAGCACATGCAGGAAATCTTCGCCGGCAACACGCTCATGCTGCTTCTTGTGGGCGAGACGCAGCTTCCACAAGCTGCCGGGGAGGAGTGGCATCGCTGGTCGGGCCTGGGACGGAAGCATCGAGAAACCCTGATTGAGTACTTAAGTAATATATCTAGGTTAGGTGGGATATATATTGTGCTTATGTTTATATGGTGTTTGGATTGGTTGCACGGGTTTGCTTAGGCTTTTGGTGTTGGGAAGTTAATTAAGGGTCTTGAAAGGTTTGTTGAGGGATTTAGGATAGGTTTGGGGGACAGCGGGATTCAGAGGAGAACGGCTTTCTTGGGAAATTGAATTCTTGAGTGTCGTTTGCTTGGCTAAAAGCTGAGACAGAATCAAACTCTTCAGTTCAGGGAACTTGACTTGGGGGGTTTAGGGTTTATTGGGTTTAGGGTTTATAGGGTTTAGGGTTTTGGTTTAGGGTCTCGTTGGCTAGATCGACGAGGATTGGAAACACATTGTGGAATTATCGCTGCTGACAACAATGAGTTCCCAACTAGTCAAGACAAGCCCAACTTGACTTTGACGAAACTGACACCTCCTCACAACCCCCGCTTCGTCACCCAAAGCGTCCGCACACAACTTAGGTTACTTTTGCCCACTGGCGAGTCTTCTGCCGCGACTGGAACGACCGAAGATCGGCACACTGAGGCCAGAAGCTCACACAGTTCAAATCTGTAACATCCACGGCACAATCACAATGGTATAGAAACTCCACATAGATGCTTGCTGGCCCAGCATGAATGATCTGCAAAGACGAAAGCACTTCGCCCGAGCTTTCCTTCCAGCATCCTGCTCTTGCTTAATTAGAGAATCTGATAAGACCCAAAACGAGTGATATTATGTGAATCCCCTCAAACAAACCAAAACTTCGTGGTATCAGTACAACCATTAGACTCGACAACACTTCAGTAGAAAATACAAGAGCCTCAAACTAAGTCATGATTGTTTCTGGAAAGCGCTCAGGTTCGGGTCCACACGGCATCTGCTCTAAAGCCCCGCATATATCAGATCGATCTACCACTTACAAGTCGCTTCGCGCTTGCTTTCCCATCGATCACTAAACATGCAGTGACCTGGCAGTCCTAAGCCCATGGAGCTTCAAACCATCCAGTCTACTTGTCAAGCCTTTTCAAGGCATCTTCCATAGCACTTTTCAAAACATTTCTCATGATGTCGAGGTCTTTGGAGGTGCCCTTCTCGATAGAGTCCTCGTCGACGTAGCCATCGTACAACAGCCACTCTACATAGTACCCAAACAAGCTAGCGGTCTTCGCTGTCACAGCCATCTTAGTAGCCCAAGGGAGGCCGCCGGATCGAGAAGCCGGGGCCGAAAAGGCTGCCATCTCCTTCTCCTTGCCATTGACCTTCATGATGACACCTGTGGCAGGCTTCTTCCAGTACATGTTATAGGTACACATCTCGAGGGGATCCAGGTCGGCCTTCATGTCAACTTTGAATGATGGCCCATCTTTGGATCCCCACTTAGACCCGAAGTCCACAATGAATCCCTTCAGGTGTCCAACATCCGGGGCGTCGAAGTAGTAGCTCAGGGCTTCAAACAAGTCAAGCTTCGGCGGCTCGAGGATCGCTGCCTTCTTGGGGGAGACTTTGTGAGCCCCCTTGGCCAGTGGCACACCCAAAGTCGCATCCACTTTGGCCTTCTTGTCTTTCTTCGTCGGCTTTGTGTCCGAGTCGTCCGCAGCTTTGGCCTTTCGCTTTCCTGAGGTCGTCTCGGCTTTCACCTTTGCTTTCGGCGTGGCCTTGGCTTTGGCCTTTGCGGCCGTGGCTTTTGCCTTGGGTTTCGCCGTGGCCGCGGGTCGTCGACGGCTCTTCTTGTCGATCTCGGGCTCGGCAATGTCGTTTGAGTCGCCGCCGGGCTTCTCCGATGCCGCAACAGCACGAAGCACTTTCCGACGTCGCTTCGGAGGGGACGACATCAAGCCAGGTTTGCTCCGCTTGCGCTTGGGACCGCGCTTCTTTCGGCCCTTGATCTCTGCCCTCATCTTGAGCTGGTCCGATCTCATCAGAACAGGCTTTGCATCCGCCTAGGAATCTGAACCCCATTAAATATCTAATTACTTGGGTTTCTTTATTTAATTTATTTATGTACATCGGGAACCCTGCTACAAGTCGTCGACACAAAACTCGGTGGAGATGTTGGGTGTGGCCTCGGAATTGCTTTCGGTAAACACCTCGGTGGCAGGCTGCTCCGGTGCCGCTGCAGCTGGTGGTGCTGATTCTGCCGCTTCATGCACCAAAGCAGCCTCCTTGCTTGGATCCTTGGTTGCACCTGGCATGATTTCTGGCAGCTCATCCAGCTGCTCAGGCGGAGCATCACAAAGCAAGGGCTCGATGGGCATCGGCACTTCCATGATATCGATGGGCTGAGTCTCATCTGTAGCTGCCGTAGCACCCCCAGCCGAACCGAAGGAACTGAAGGACGTACGCTCAGACTCTCCTGATAGGGACAAACCGCTTGAAGTTCCCGATGCTTTGCATTTTAACACAACAGAAATCATTGCATCTGAAGTCCTGCGCTTTGGGGGCTCGGCAATGGCTTGATCGCGGACTCCGGTTTGACTTGGAGCCTAGGATATTGAAGAAGCCGACCACAAATCAAGCGGCAACCTCTACAATTGGAATACACCCCAAATTCCACGTCTAAGTGACCCTGCGAGCTTCGCCCTCAAAGCCGCCACCCGATTCAGCATGGCACGTCGATCACTGTCCGAAAGCCGTCCTGGGGAGGGTTTATAGTTTGTAGGGTTTATATAGGGTATATAGGGTTTATAGGGTTTAGGGTAGCAAGCTTCCATTTATTGGATTATGGGACGACAACTTACATAGTGCATGGCCCGGGCTTCGAAAGTCTATATAGAAGCCAGCTACACATCGGCACAGCCAAGGCGGGTCCTTTGCCGCTGGGAGCAGGAGACGGCGTGAACGACAGCTTGGTCGGGGTAGGAACCGAGCAAACCTCAATGGAAAAGCCCGAAACTGCTAATCTAGTCCGCATCAAAGGAAAAGTTCTATTTAGATATTTCTAGAAATCCCAGTCCGACCCGAAAGACACTATAATTGTACACCATGTAGCAGAAGCTTCAGACTCAGTGGTGTTGGAGCGATGCAAGGATTCGGAAGTCGAGGGAGTGGCTTGGTGCTTCGGCTCAGGGGTTGATGTGACATTTGCAGGCTTCACAGGGGTCTCTGTTGCAGGCAATGCTGGGCTCTCTGCTGAAGCGATTGCGGGCGCAATGCTGTGCTCTCTGCTGAAGCGATTGCGGGCAATGCTCGGGTCTCTGTTGAAACCTGTGTAGGCTCTGCACCGTCCTGCTCCGTTTCGGAGTCGTAATCATCCTCGTCATCCCCCTCGTCGAGATCCTGCAACGAGTCGCGAGTCGGGAGTGTCGGCAATTTAGTGATTTTGTTTTGAAGCAAACCGTATGAGCTCATATGTTCAAGCACTCAATGGTTGCCTGGCCTCCAAGAGTGCTTGCTTGTCCTTCTTCTTGGCTCGGATGTCGTCAACCAAACCCTGCATTGGAAACCCAGCAAATAGGCATCGAGTGTAATAAACGTCTTTAAAAGAGTATCTTACACAAAAGAAATCAAACCTTGCCCTACAGGCCTGCAGCATAGGATTCAGAGCCAGGCAAAGGTCTTGGAAATCCTCATCCTGGGAAAACGGTGCTATCTCAGGAATATATAGAATTATATAATGTAATTAAATCGAGTATAAAAGAAGATAAACAATCGGAAAGATTTATGTTTGCTTTCTTAATGGAAGCCAAAGTTCTGTACTCACTTCCTCCCGTCTGCACTTAGCTTTGACGAAAGAAAGTAACTTTCTGATGTGGATCCCGTCTCCAGCAACGCTCTGATTGACTTCTGGGCCAGCCCTTTTGTTAAGCTCATAGCAAGCCGTGATCTCCCGTCGGAGGTCTTGAACGCAGGGTAGTTTCCGGTTGGAGGCAAACATACCAGACAGGATGGGCATCAGTAGCGCTTTGTTGAGGACACACACGCTATTGTCACAATTCAGTCCTGAATGAGGATGCATTATGAACTGCCCACCCCTCAATCTGGCCCGAACATCCGGCGAGGAGTCCCAGACAGAAGCCAAGTCTTGGATCTCCATTCCTCGTTCGTGCGCTTCCCCCCTCTCGCCCTTATTGCGTTTCGGCGCCATGGCGGCTAGCACAGCAGTCGAAACCTCGACCCCAATCTCAAAAGCCAAAAGCTCCACGAATTGATGTGATAGCAAATGGAAGCCCTGTGCGAGGACAAATGTGTGACGGCTGATCACAAGAGCTGGGCCCGCGGCCAAAAAGATGACGATGCGCCATTTCCATCAGACCACACAGCCGGTCTTCGGATTGCTTGGTTGGGTTCATTATAAGACCGACATGATAAGTTTGTACGAAACATCTACAATATCGAATCTTATCATGCAGTGCTTGTCCTGAATCGGATTCTGAGCACTCCTATGTGCAACCACTACATTACTATCTATATATAGAGTCACGAGCCCCATGGGCCAGCTTGAAGAGGCACGGCGGGGCTTGGAGATGTGGCCTGCGCAGCTTTTGTTGACTTAGTCGTTTAGAGGGGTTTGAGTAGGGAACTTCTTTATTCAGTGCCTTATAGATGGGATATTCCTTAGCGATCGTGACTTCTACTTGGGTCTACTGATGACACTACGACAACGACACCGGTAGTTCTACCGCTTCGAGGCTTCATAGCAACAAGAATGACGGTCATCATACCGATAATCATTGTATTCAGGTCGTTGATATCATCTACACCCTAGAAGATGCCCCAAACCCGGGGTTTTAGAAGAAGAGACGGGGTTTGTACTATATACCAACACATACACGGGTTCTTTAGCCAGACCCGCTTATTTTCCAGGGTCAAGGATTACAGGGTACTGGTCCAGTATCACTGGGAGTTAAAGTTTAACCTTTGGGATTACTTGAGGGGTTAAAGCACCCGAAAAAAAAGCTTAAAGGTTACCTATACTCTACTACCAGGCGAAAATCAACAATACCTCAGACTCTAAACCCTAAGCCCCTAAGCCCTAAACTTTCAACTTTAAACCCCAAAGACCCTGGGACCCGAATAAAACCCTAAACTTCAAACTTTAGACTTAAACCACAAAAACCCCGGTAACCCTAATAGAACGCAGGTGGCTTCGGCGCGCTCCGGTGGTCTCCGGAGAGTTCCAGTCGCCGACGGCCGCGCCCTGGGTTCCTTCAGGCGGAATAGCTTAACTATGGGGTTTAGGGTTTAGGGGTTTATGGGGCTTAGGGCTGAGGGATTTAGGGTTTAGTGTACATATAGGGGTTCAGGGTTTAGGGTGGAGGGTTTAGGGGTTTAGGGTTTAGGGGTTTAGACATTTTGGTATTTTCTAGGGTTTCTAGGGGGAGTTTGGGTTCCTGGTGCTTTAGATTATCGCGTTTAGGGTTTTTGTGGAGGTTTGTCGTTCCGTGATTCGCGTGATGTTGGCGTCCTGGGGGTTTGGCTTTCGACGTGAGGGAGCCAAGGTTAACCCTGCATACAGAGATCTACCGTGAATTCTGCAGGGCTTCCTGCCTGATTTAGGGTTTAGGGTTCAGGGCTTAGGGTGTAAGTTAATGAGAAGTATATTACGAAAACTCTCCGGGGCCATGGGCTGTCTGGTGGGCCCGTACTAGGATTCACCGTTTTCAGGGATTCCAGGGGGCAAAGGGGAGAAGGGGAGTAGGGTTTAGGGGTTAAAGTTTCCATCGCAGATGGCAAAGCCTCAACACATCAGAGGGCCCCATCTCGAAAGTCCTTGCCGGGCTCGTGAAGGTATGTGCAGCGTTCAAACTGCGACGGATAAGCCAACTGTCGCAACATGTTATCGACTTGTGTGTTCGTCGTTGTGTTTTTGTTTCCACGGACCACAAGCACGAACTCCGAAAGGAAGTAATGTTCGGAATTTGTGGGGCGATTTGGTTCTGGAAAATCGCTTTCTGACAATTCCGATAGATTTTCTTTGGCTGATAGAACCCTGGAATCACGGAAAACCTAAACCCCAAACGCTTAGAGAACCCCTCTGGAAACCTGAACGGTTCTGAGTTTGTGCATGAGGTTTCAGCTAGGGGGCCGCTTCTTTCCGTCCGTCTTAGGACTTTGGCTTTGGAACATAAGGCCCATGTTTTAGGGTTTAGGGTCTAAAAGAGGGCTTATAGAGTTTTGAAAGGCTTGCTCTAAGAGTTAGCTGTTCCATGGCTCTGTACTGTTTGGATTGCCATGAGGCTTCCTATAAAGCCCTATGGGTTATGGATTCAGGGAGTTTCGAGCTTTAGTGCCTCAGGGCTGTTAGAGTTGGATGTCTGATGTATGCAGTGGCTTTGCAGGGTGTGGGGCCTTGTGTACATGTGCGGCCCATTATTCTGTCCACTTGGGTTTGCAACTGCTTAGTGTGCAGCGATAGACATCTTCTTGACTTTGGTATTGCCTGTCACAGCCGGAGCATGTCTAGGCGCATGCTTGATGGACCTGTGTCCGGCACGACTCAATTGTATCTTGGAGCACTGGGCAAGATCCGCAAAGGAGCCAACTGTTCAAGCAAAGGCAAATCAACGTCTGCATGATTTTCACCACTTCCCCGCAGTGTTCAATGTTAAGAATCAAACCCCATTAACCATTTGCCCCAGAGCTCCCACCTCGGTTCTTTACAAACTAATCCAACAGTCGTCCAAGCAACTTGAAGCCAAACCCCGATGGACCTATCACAACCCTAAACCCCAAACCCTATAGAGCTTAGACTGGCTTTCCTTGACCGCGGTCGGTGTTGACCTGCTCGGACTTTCTTTGACAGGGCTTTTGCCTCGCTCCTGCAGAGATGGATTAGCTTATTTAACAGCATCTTTGGGTGTAGTGTAGATATTAGCTCAAGTTTTGTGCTAGACATGTGTAGAGCTTTATAGAGTTGAAGCATTTGCGGATTCCAAGTGTTACAAGATGTTTATGATAGCAACCACCTACTTGTCCAATATCATGGGGATGTAAAGGTTAGCCTTTCGGATTACGTAGGGATTATAGTACCCGACGAAGGTTAAAGGTTACCTACTCCACTACGCACCCCTAAACCCTAAGCCCTAAAACCCCAAAGAAGTCAACCGGGAGAGTCGGGAGATCTCAGGCAACAACTCAGCATGGCCCTGGTCATCGAAATGCAGCCCCTGAGTGGACTTGTCGATGTCACGGGCAGCTGGCTTTTGAAATGTAGATATTGCAATAGCAGCAGCAACAGCAAGACATGTATAGACAAGGAGGACAAAGTGGACAAAGGCAGAGACAACAAAAGCTCTTATCCTAAGCCCTCGTACGCTTGCAGGAGCCCTTGTAGAACCGATATAAGGGCCCCAACCCCTTAAAGCTTTCAAAACCTACATCCTTCTCCCCTCCAGGCCTAAAGCCTAAACCCTCAAGCCCTGAACCCTAAGCCATGAAGCCCGGCAGCCACCAGCACCTTCTGGAAACCCGAAATAGAACCCATACGCCAGCATCTCATCAAACCCGAAAGCCCCAAATCCGTATTGAAATGAGTAGTCTGTTGTATGTACGAAACCCCCCAAACCCTAACCCCTAAACCCTAGACCCTGAACCCTACCTCTTAGCCTTTAAAGGGAAGCCCTCAAAGCCCAACTCCTCAGACTGCGCCGTTTTCGGCTCTGAGGAGGGGAGCAGCCGCTGCGACTTCGGTGGCGGATAGAAGGATCGGCCCTGTCTGAGGCTTAAGTTTTGTGAAATTTGAGCGACTTAGGGCCCGGGCTCGAGGGCTTCTCTTAAAAAAAAAAAGCAGTTCTTAGGGCTCAGGGGCTACAGGGCTTCTCTTAAAAAAAAGGAAAGAAGCTGTTTTTTTGCTTGCTCATGTCTTAGCGTTTAGGGTTGTCATCTGGGCCAAAATAAAAGTTCCATTGCCAGAGTTACTATAAGGGGGTTTCCGAAAATACGGGACCCTAATGTAGTACCCTAAATAGTAGGATCCTTATTATCAGGAAAGTCCCATAAGGGCTACCTGCACGTTTGAGTTCCGGTTGCCGGCGTCGGGCTTCGGATCTTGGGCGGCAGAGGTTGGGTGGATTAGAGAATTCAAAAGGGTTTAGGGTTTAGGGGTTTGGGGTTTAGGGTTAATAGGGTTTAGGCATGGGCTAACCCATACCTTTTGGCTTAGGGCTCAGGGGCAAGGTTGAAAGGCTCAGGGTTAGCTGAGGTTGAGTAGCAGGATGAAGGTGGAGACTTCGGGGCTGCGCCATGCTTATACAGGGTTGAGCAACATGTGTTGCCGGATGCCCAAGGCGGTTGGGATGTTCTTGAGGTAGTTGTGTGCTTAATCATGTAATTCTACATGTCGTAACGCTCCCAACAATCAAGCCTCCCATTTGAACGCTTCAGCTCTCATCGACTGTTTTGTCGATGTAAAAGTTAGAAATCATTCCGCCAACGGGTATATTCCGGTCTAATGTTAGGGGCTTGAGCTCATGCTTTGAGATTCTTACAGCAAGTCACTGGCGGTTCTGTCGGCTTAGAGGCTTGTGCTCATGCTTCTAACAGACTGAGCCTGCTGGCTCAGTGGAATGTCTTCACCGCAGTCTGCAGTGTAGAAGCTTGTCGCTGTTCCACAGATACGCACTTGAAGTGTTTCGTACTTTGGAAGTGACCTCAGAAACCAGCTGACCAGTGTGATCCCGGGAGTGCAAATGCGCCGCCCAAAGCCCAGGTTCTAAATGCCTGTATGCTTCAACCCTAAACCCCAAATCCTTTTTCTGAGTCAGAGCTTGTACTCAACCTTCAACCCATTGCCTGGACATGACCGAGCCCGGGCAACCAAGGGGTAGTTCTCTAAATAAGGGTCCCTGTTTAGATCCCAAATATAGTACAGCACCCGTAAAGAAAAGGACCCTAAATGTGACCAAATGCTGTTCAACTGGTCACCCGTCACCTTCCCTGCAAACTCTCAACCCTAAACCCGGAACCCCACCCTGCAATCTGAACCCGAAACCCTGAAACTCCAAATCGCTAAACCATGAAACCCGGCCCAAAATTCTAAACCCCATGCAAACCCTAAACCCTAAAGAACCCTAACATGTTACTTAGGGGTTGAGTACCATAATTAGCCCAAGCAAAGCTAACCTTTCCAGCTATGGTAGGAGAATTCAGACCCAATAAGCCCCATCATCTCCTACTGTTGATGATAAATCCTGCATGGCCTTAAGGACCCTGAACTATGGGAAGTATGGTATATATTCCTTAATTATGGGTAATGCAAGATTTATATCATCAACCCCTAAACCCCCTAAACCCTAAACCCCTAAACCCCTAAACCCCTAAACCCTAAACCCTAAACCCCTAAACCCCTAAACCCTAAAAGCCTAAAACCTAAACCGTGGAAAAGGCCTCCTTCGAGACGATCTCGGCCTCCGCTTTCTGCTCCGGCGGCAGGCGCAAAAGGCCCGGCGCAATGGCCGCCATGGGGTTTAGGGTTTAAGGTTTAAAATTTATAAGGGTTTAGGGTTTAGTTTTAGGATTTAGGCATTAGGTTTTTTTGGCATTAGGGTTTAGGGTTGAGGGTTTCAGGTTTAGAGTTTAGGCTTATTAGGATTTAGGCATTAGGGTTCTTTTCGGCATTAGGTTTTAGGGTTTACGGTTCAGCCGGGTTTAGGGCTCCCTTTGCGGGGATCTGTTCCTGAGGATCGAGTATTGTCGGCTCCGTGATTTCTGGTTCAAGCTTGAAGACTTCAGCTGCACGAATGTAAGGGGGCCGTATAGCTATAACGCGTCTAGGGCCTAGGGTAGGGGTATGGTTTAGGGTGTAGGGATTTGGGTTTTTTTGGCCATAGTGCTTGGAGTCAAGGGGCTGAGGATTTTGGTCGGGTTACATAAAGGATAAAGGGTCTAGAGATTGTAGTTATCACTGCATAACTACAATTTCTAGACCCTTTACCTGATAACTGATCAGGGTCCATGGATGCGTAGGGCCATAGGTCCGATCGGTTGAAGTTGTACTGCACGGAATGTGCATGTTGCGAGTTTGCCACGTAGGTGTTTCAGGGTCTAACACGATGTGATCTACGGTTCGGGTTTCAGCGATTCAAAAGGCCCTGATGTAAACCCCAATCAGCAGGATCCTGGTTATAATCACCCCTAAACATGGATGCTGTAGGGTTTACGTGCAAACGGCACTGCTTTGGAGAACCAGTGGCAACAATCAGCTCGCTTTGCAGACAGGAGCAGAGAGATGTCTTGCTTCAAAACTTCTATACTGTCGAAACAAGTCTGAGGTTTTGGAGATTTGGGTTGTCGGATGGTTCAGAGTTGACATCGAAACCGTGACCACACGTGCGCATGCTCAGGTCATGGCTAGTTTCCTCGTCTTGCACTGCTATGCTCTCGATATCTGAATGACAAACTTCACGTGATTTAGAACTGGGATGCGACATTGCGGCCATGAGCCCTTTTGCATCCGGGCTTAGGTAGGAAGTCGGCCGGGGCAAGTGACAGTAAACATGACATGCACGCCAAATCGTAGATCTTACGCCTCGCCTGCTCCGCACATCGCAGCCGTCTGATGTCTTACGGCATTTTCCCACCCGCTTAGCTGCAGAGAAAAACAACCCCCCCAACGCTCGGCAACGAGTCCGACCTCTTTCAAAGTAAGTAACTATTCTCCACTGACCCATAGGCACAGCTAAGGAGGGTGGGTGACTCCGAACTCGCTACGGGATGTCACCCTTTCCCGAAAGCACACAACTCCTCGATAACCCCAGTGCGTGCTCACTTCAAAACAGAAGTATGGACAGTCTCGGTAGGGCTTAAGGGTTGATGACCCAAGTTACCCATTACCGGAGTACGCCGAAGTAAAGCTCTCACATAGCTCACAAGAAACCTTTGGTGCCAACTTTCCACAAATCCGGGATTCAAAAGCTTCACGCCTTCTCATGTGTGGTTACGTAATATGGGGGCCTGAATGATGAATACTATTCTTCCTATACCGCAAAACCCCTACTATATCATTAAGAGCCACAAGACTGAAACGAGAACTGAAATCCAAGCTTCATGGTGGTGATCAGCCGGCACCCGACGCGAGTAGCTTTGGATAGCTGTGGCTCGGCGAGTGGCTGGCTGTGTCTACCAACTTCCACTGTAACCTCAAGGGGTAGGTACTTATGCTATGACATCCTGCAAAAACCGTAGACGGTCAACCTCCAAACCCCGTGTTTGCAGATCAGGACCCCGATTTGCCACACGTGGTTGCAACGCAGAGAAACAAGCAGAATATTAGAGCAAACACATGCAATTGATGACCGAACCTGAGGCTGATAAATCCACATGTGATTCGGTAAGGTACTTGTCAGTACATCGTTGCATGGCCGCCCCAGGTAACTTGGGCAGCAATGGCGGCAGAAAGGCTGTTGGGCAAAGTCCCGATACCTTATACTCCAAACTATAGGCCCGAAAACACTAAGCCCAATTCCTGAACCGTCTTCGCGAAATCTCACCCCCAAAGCGTAAACTCTCCTGAACCAGCTTGGAGTCAAATTTAGGGGTGTAGGGTTCAGGCCGGGAACTGGAGCTTATCCAACTGTAAGCACCCGCAAGAACCCCCCCCCCCCCCCCCCC
>CAJNJA010054620.1:0-24778 GCA_905231915.1 Symbiodinium necroappetens | reverse complement strand
GAGACACCCACACTTACCTGGGTATCAAAATCTCCTACCACTCCATGGCTCGACATACCACCTCACACCGACTGCAGGCGGCCAACAATGCCTGGCAGCGCCTCAGGGGAATACTGTGTTCTGCTCGACACTTAACTCTCGCAGATCGTACCGCTTTGTGGAAGGCCACTGTCCTTCCCACACTCATGTATGGGCTTTCTGCCGTGGGCCCAGGTCCCAAGGAGCAGAGACGAATGCAGGCTGTGATCATCAAACACGCCAGGGCTATGGCCAAGTCATACGCCCACATTCACCACGAGTCGTCTCAGAATGTCTTGGCCAGATGTGGCATCAGGAATGCAACTGAACAGCTTCACAAGGAGACTGAGGCTCTCCTTCGTCGGCTCCGAGCTCAGCTGCCTCAGGCGCCCATCTTCAAGGAGGAGCATCTCCTGGACTTGAGGCAGCAAGCTGCTATCCTACAGGCGGATACCATCAAACCAGAGCTGGAGGAGCTACATCCTTCCCTGGACACGGGAGCACATTCATGTGAAACATGCGGCAGGATCTTCTCCTCCTTCCGCCTGCTTCGATCACACGAGGCCAAGCATCACAAAAGAAACACTCCAGCTCCTTCTACGACCCCTTTTGATAGACTGGAACACAGTAAGGATGGCCTGCCAACCTGCCGACACTGCGGGCACAGATTCAGGCAATGGGCGAATCTCATTCAGCATGTACAGCGAGACAGATGTCAGATCCTGCGACGGCGCCGGACTATTTCTACACAGTCTGGACCTGAGACCCCAGTGCCACACCCAGGGGTGTTCAGGCGTTACCAGACTCTGATGCTCCGGGGGCTTCCAACCCCCCACCATGTCCCGTTCCTGACCATTCAGAACCTCTGTTGGGAGCCCAGACCTCTGACTCTGAGCGCCATATCCCTCCAGATCTGACTTTAACGTCTCACACAGCTGATGAAGCTGACCTGAAGATCCCTCTACAAGCTTGGCCGATAGTTCGACAGCATTTGGAGGCTGGGACGTGGGTTCAATTACTGACCATGAGCACAGTTCAAGATTACCTTGCACATCATTGCCCCATCTGTCTACAATGGGCTGCTACTCCGGCTGGAATCAAGTGCCACATGACTCATCATCATGATGATTGGACACTTCTGCAGTCTGACGTACGAGCGCTTCTGAGAGGGTTCAGACGTCACACCACTGTTCCGTGCAGATACTGCCAGGGTCGACAAATCAATAAAGATCGACATTGGTTCCAGTGCCACGTACTCAGCTTGTGCGCCTTCCTCCAAGCCAGCCATGACCATTCCAGCAAGCCAACAGCATGCGGAGATGGATCTAGACGAGCAGGAACGTCTCTTCTTTGCCCAGATGGGCCCGGTGAAGAGAGAGTCTCAATCCTCCAACTCGGGGGCCCCACCAGTGCCCCTGAATACGGCGAAAAGGCAGCGGCTGGATCAACAGGACAAGGGAAAGGGCAAGGGCGGCAAGGGAAAAGGAAAGGCGAAAGGCAAGACGGGATCCCCTCCGGGGACCAACGGTCCACCCCCGTGGGTCTACACCGCTGGCTCAGGCGAAGCTCAGAGCAATCCGTGGCCCTCGGACAGGAATGCACCCCTGTTCGAGGACGAGACGAGGTGGGGCTCCCAAAGGACATCCAACTACGATCGCCAGGAGAGATTGGACTGGATGGAAAACCGAGTACAACGACTTACTCAGCTGGCCTTGAGGCAGGAACAGCTGCTGACGAACCTACGCCAGGACATGATGTTGTACCTCTTCGTGCGGAGCGGAGATGCCGGGCTAATTCCAGTTCTTTGCCAGTCAGCAGATCGATGGAGACAGCTGAAAGAGGAGGGACAGATCAGCATGTCACTCAAATTGGCAATGTTCAAGCAGCTGTTGATATCGTTGCAGGAACGCCTCACAGAAACTGCCAAAGACAGCAAAGCCATGGACCACGCCAAAGGTCTTGGCTGGCTGGACCAGGAACAGCAATGGAGGGTCTTGCGCTGGAACTCCCAACAACAGCATCTCGAGGTAGACGAAAGTCTCAAGCCCACCTCCACCTCCGATCTGATCGGGCAAATCATCCAAGTCCGGAAAGGCGTCAACGAGGACTCGCTTCTTCGCTTCAAGTCTCTTCGCAGGCTCAGCCCGGATGTGAAGGCAGATTGGATTCAGTTTCAGCTCGCCATCAGCCTGAGAGCGGAGGCGGCTCCATTGTGGGCCACACTGAAGTCGTGGATCGGCCAGTCCTCATGGCACACCCTCGGGTGTCGCCTGCGGAGGGATCGGCCTCAATACGACTCCCTTGCGGCGGACCTCTGGAACTCCTGAAAGGTGAGCTTCTCAGCCTCAAATCCCTTCTCCAGGTTGCACTCAGCAATACCTCCCAGCTGTGTTATCTCAACTCATCTGTCTATGCTATCACCTGGACGATGCTTCAGGCAAAGCTGCACGGGGCGAGAAATTTGGACCTTGTGCCGGCCCTCAGCATACTCTGCAAACCTAGATCGTCCCAGATGCCACTCAAGCTTCTGACTCAACTTCCGTGGGCTGCCGCTTTACAGGGCTGGTCCAACATTCACCAGCAACATGATGCGCCAGAGCTGGTGACACACCTCCTACCAAGGTTGGGGATCAACCATGTCGCGGGACAATGGGAGGCCAGATGGAGTGTGCAGCACCATGTGCAGGTCTTTGATCATGGCACTCTTCTTGCACCCATCATTATGTCTCTGCCACCAGGGGGACATCTTCACCTACAGCAGGTGATACATCAGTGGCACACACAGGCTAGAATGCATGCCCTTGCCACTGCTCCGGATCTCCTGTGTGTGCAGTTGAACAGGTTTACAGGGGACGGCAGAGAGCTATGTCGTGATATCAGGCCGTTGCAGGGCATGGACTGCATCGTTCATCTGCCGATCTTTGCTGATGCAAGCTCATTACAAATTCGGAATGTCCCCTATCAGGTGACATCCGCTCAGCTGCACTTTGGGGATCGGCCGACATCTGGACACTATCGAGCCATATTGAGGGGCCAAAAAGAGTTTGGTGCGCTGCAAGCTTGGATCACCGATGACAATCAAGTGCCTCAGAGTGCTACCAACACTCATTCTGAAGCGGTTTACCTCTTGTGGCTTCGACAGGTCTGTGAGACCGAAGAAATCGAGTGAAACGGATTGGAGTCGTAGACTTGAGAGAGCTGGCATAATGCCCTCTCGATCCCAACGAGGATCCGAATATCGCCTAAAAACGGCGGTATTTGTCAGCTCGCTAGGCGAGGACGAGACTTCGCTGCGTGGGGAATGAATGCTACTGCTACTGCCACTGCTACTGCTACTGCTACTGCTACTGCTACGTCGACGACGACTACTACGACTACTACGACTACTACGATTACGACTACGACGACGAGTAAAACCAGTAGTAGTCGTTGTCGTAGTAGTAGGCCGAGGAGGAGGAGGAAGAGGAGGAGGAGGAGGAGCAAGTAGGAGTGGAAGGTGCGCATTTTGAGCCAATTCCCTTACCCCCCGAAACCCCCCTGCCTGCAAAAGTTGCAAGCTTGCATCCAGCAGTCCACAAAGGGAGGTCAGGTCTGCAGACCTACAGCGCAAGGAGATTCTTTTTCCAGGGCCTGTGCATTGGGCATTTAGGCTAAGCTTTAACGGGTCATTGAAGGCCAAAATACGAACCCGAATCCCTAAACAGGAAGTGTGCTCGGAAGACGCTGCCGAGCTTACAAGTACCTGCTCGATCTCTCGCAAGGTTGCAGCAAGCAAGGTTTGTTGAAAGCCGTTACTGGCTCGCACGACACTACAAAAAAGCTGCAAGAACTACTAAGCCTGCGACTCCAGTTGTGTTTAGCTTTAGACTTAGGGCTCAGGGTTTAGGGGCTCAGGGGTTTCGGAGTTTAGGGCCTAGAGCAGCTTAGGAGTGAGGCAGTGATCCCAATATTTCTGCTCGTGCATCGATTGGCATCGGCGTTTTCCTCGTGTTGTTGCTGCCCAGAGAGCCCAATACCATTTTGTTAAGGAGTATACACTAACTCTTACTTGAGGCCGCTTATGATTTAAGGTAGTTTCCTCAATTAAGGGGCATTGGGCTCTTTGAAGTTATGTCGGACACATGGCTGCGCACCCGGATTCAGACTAGACCTCCTCCTGTAAACTCACAGTCGCAGCAGCCTATACAGGTTCGCATGTGTATGAGGTGACGAGCTTCACAAGATAGTTCGACTCCCCGCTTCCAAGCAACTTCTGCCAGATCTTCTGATGCAAAGCCTCCTTCGTTAGGCCTCCAGACATGGAGGAAGCGCAGTGGATAAAGGTTGTCGACCAAAGCGCAGAGGCTGGTCCGGACAGATTCATCGTCCACTGCTAGCAGCTTCCGAGGAGGCTCCCAATAGAATTCCACAAGCTCGGACCATTGTAACTTGTTCAGAAATTCTTGCACATGCGAGGCAGTCAGTCCGGACGAATCAAATACACCGTGCCGGAGGGCAAACCCCAAAACTCGACTGCAGCAAATTTTTTCAGCTAACGCACAGAGTTCTTCACCCGGAAATTCAGCTGACAGAGAAACCATGCAGCAGTTGGATGGCCATCTAATCTGGGAAAGGATTTTTGCCAATATTTCATCGCAGCCATCGTCGACTATCGAAACATGCATGAGGGGAAATGCGTCCAAGCAACGCTGGAGTGATGAGGCGGAATCCCCTGGTCCACAAAAGATCTCAAATCTCACGGTGTGCAAACGGCATAAGGATGTGCCGCAATCTGCAATGCTTTCAAGGAGTGAAGCTGCAGACTGTCCTGATGTCTCATGAACTGAAAGGCTCAGTTCAAGAAGGCTGCTGAAAGTCGGCAAGACCTTAAGTGCTTGTACTGGGCAGCCGTAATAGTTCAGGCTGTCAAGTGCAACGGAGTGACGCTGCAGGTTGCGCAAGACCGTCATCCAAAGAGTGCTATCCCAGTCCCCGCGCCAAGCAGATAGGTCAAGCTTCTTCAGCTTGACGAAGGGCCCTAGCAGCCAGCCCAAGCAGAGGGTGAAGAAGTCTGGGTTCTGAGCTTCACCAATACCTTCCCGTATTGCAAGCTCAATCACCTCGCTCCTGTCAATGGCAGGCAATGATTTGATCATTATAATCATCTGATCTGCAGCTGAGTCCTCACAGTCAACACAAACGAAAGGCACAATGAGCAGGCCACATTGAGAAACGCACCAGCTCCGCACAGTTCGATTCGTCATGCTCGCAGCGGCAATGGTGAAAGGATCTAAACATGGCGCCAGCTGCTTCCACGCAAACTTCTTCTCCAACACCATTGCGGACATCGTCTTGCAAGAGGAACAGAACATTAGGTAGAACCGTGAAGCATCACCAGTAGCAATCCATGGCGGCCTGTATACGAACTGTTGTCTAATAGACCCCGAAACGTTAGAAGCTGCAGTACAGCTGCTTCAACAATACAGTTTCGGTGTTTCCCGCACTCACACTCACTCCTAGGACTCATGGCAGTACTATAGGGGTATACCGACACCCCCGATTTGGTTACCATAATCCAGTGCCGAAACCACTGACTGCTGTTAGCAGGTAAGGGATCACCTAGACTAATTATAGTATTGCACATGCCTCACAACTGTAAATCCTAAACCCTATGTTGCCCCTTCTTGTAGCATCTCCGACTTTGAGTCCAGGAGACCGTTGAAGCATGAAGCTTCAGAACAATCAGCGGGCATAGGTTGAGGATTTGAAGGTTTCGGGCCGAGTTTTTTGTTTCAATCGTTTCGAGCTGTAGATTCGGGGTTTGCCGCCCGCTATTGAAACAATACTCGAAGAGAGATTTTTGGGTGTGGGGCAGTGTATAAGGACATAGGTGGGCAGATATGAAGATTGAATGAGCGACTACATACCTTGAGCACAAATAGGAAATCCCATGGAGCTGGACCTATCGAATTGGAGTTTCGGCGGTGAGGCGTTTACGCAAACTCTAGATCGGGTTGCTCAGGGGACATGCTGGGATTTTCAGAAACTTTAAGAAACTTCTTCGGGTACCTGCCTGCATTCTTTGGTGGGACGCGGAGAGGCCCTAAACCCTAAACCCTAAACCCTACCCTAAACACCCTAACCCTAAACCCATGCCATAAATTGCGAAAGGTAATGCCCTTGAGGATGAAGCTTCTGTACATGAAAGCTGAAGTGCGTGAACAAGGCCAGCACGTGCCTCTGAGGGTTTAGAGTTTAGGGTTTAGGGGTCTGAGTCGTTTCTAATTTCAAGCATGCCTAAGAAGTGATTACCGGTAAGTGATGCAATGATAATCCCGAGAAGGGAACCTTGATAGGAACCCCGTGATTCCTCAAGACCTTAAACCCAAAACCCAAACTCCTAAGCCCTAAACCCAAAGACCTCTTTAGAGGCCCTGTGAACCAAGCTCAGAATCTCAGAAGCAAAGCCTTCATGCCATAGTCTTCGGACGTTAAACCACTGAAGCCCTACAGCTCAAAAACACTCATCCCCGAAACCCTAAACCCTAGACCCTAAACCCTGGACCCTAAACCCTAAACCCTGGCTCATCAGTCCGAATCTCAAACCATGTTTTGGGGGCTTAGGGCTTGGAGTTCAGGGTTTGCGGGTTCGGGACCCCGAGAGCCCAATGCCCCTCACCGAAGGAATATCCTTAAAATTAGAAGGGCCTGCATATTCTGACTATAAGGGGCTGCATATTATGATTATAAGGTGTGCATAGTATGATTTAAGCCATGTTCCTTCCTTAAGGGGTATTGGGCTCTCTGGGGATCTGCATTAGGATTCCTCTACATGTTCGGCAACTCCGAAATCCTGACGTCCAGCGACGAGGTTAGAACGGAGATCGCCACGGTGGTGTGCCCAAGCTCGGAGTACTCGGAGACAGGCTCCTACTTGGAGGATCATGGGACTTAGTAAGTAAGGTTATAAGTGCCTTAATAGGGGTTATAAGTAATTATAAGTATAGTTACCCGATTTAATAACCCAAGTTACTAAGTCCCATGATCCTTTAAGTACCCCCAGGGACAGGTCTTCGGGGAACAAACGTCAAACTCTGAAACCCAGGACCCTCACAGTAACAGGGAATGTCACACAGAGGGCTTCATAAGGGCTGTGGGGTATGCATTATTCCAGCTTCCAAAACAACACACCACTTTGCAAATCCGAAGTCTGGGTCCCATGTGCTTGGAGAGACACTGCATCGAAGTATTGGGCCCTTCTCTCAGCAAACCGTCTCTCCCACGTAACGACACCTTTTACCCAGATGCTTTGAAAAATCAAAACAATGTATGGGTTAAGATAGGCCTCGTTTTGGAGGTTCTATTTTCTAGATCCTTCCCGAGGGTCTGGGTAGACAGTTGCCCAAGCTCGATCCCCGACCTGGCAAGCCTTCCACTGCCTGTGAACTTCATTGCCGTAGCTTCTGCACTGAACACAGAACCGTCGAATTGGGACTCATCCGAGTCAGCAGATACTAGCAGCAAGCCACTGTCCGAGGCTACCAGGCTTACTTCCATTCCCCCAGCCCGGCTCGTCCTTTCATCCGTGTAGCTGGCGCAGGGGGGGAGGGGAGGGGCATGAGATGTTGTTAATCACATGCACAGGCAGCGTTTAGTGATCCACAGCTGTAGTAGAAGAGATATATAAGCCATACACCCTAAAACCCTAAACCTTAAACCCTAAACCCTAAACCCTAAACCTTAAACCCTAAACCTTAAATCCTCCACCCTAAATCGGCGGAAACGTGGAACTCTCCGCTTGCTCCTGTCTAAGGCGCCACAGGGTTTGGCCGACGTTTTGCTGCAACATCCTGGACACAGTGCCGGAGACTGGGAGGTTTTGGCTTTAGGCTTTCGGAGTTTCGAGGATAAGGCTCTTGTTATGGGCCTAGGGCCTAAGGGGGCTTTTTTTGCTCTTGGTTTAGAGTTGTTGGGACAGTTCTTCGGCGGCCTTAATGAAGCAAAATGTTCTTGGGCGCGCCCAAGGCCCTCAACAGCCCCAAAGTGCAAGAAGGTTAAGGGTTTAGGTTGAGGGTTTAGGGTTTTGGGCTTCAAAACTCAGACTGCCGTCTGGGGCTTGGCACCTAGGGCTACTTGGGCCCCGCAAAAAAAACCGATGTGCCGGATCCCTGGCAGGAAGAAACTGCTGCCCCCATGATTGGAAGCCCAAAACAAAAAACCTTCCTGAAGAAGGCCCTGAACCCGAAAGCCAGAAGACCCCGAACCTTTTTTCCTAATTCTAAAGCTGTCTTTTGGATTGTTCTTGAGGTGCCAGCATCGTGACCCCACCTCAAGGCCAAAAGCTGCCAAGAGCCTAAACTCCCAACAGACATAACACCGAAGATGAGACGCTTCCCTGTATGGTTTGGGGTTGAGGGGTTCAGGGTTCAGAGTTTAGGGATCAGGGTTTAGGGTTTGGGGTTGAGGTGTTGGGTTTCGGGACCCTAAACCTAAACCCCTAAGCCCCTAAACCTCTAAACCCCTAAACCCCTAAACCACCGCTTAGGGTTTTAGGGTTTGGGGAATCTGACTGAAGACGAAGGGCAGCCCCTAAACCTCTAAACCCCTAAACCCCTAAACCACCGCTTAGGGTTTTAGGGTTTGGGGAATCTGACTGAAGACGAAGGGCAGGGCTCGTCTGCCCAGCTCCTGACGCCAGCTTAAAGGAAAATCCAGGTGGGGAGTTTAGGGTTTAGGGTATTTAGAATTTAGGGTTTAGGGTTTAGGGTATTTAGGGTTTAGGGGGTTTAGGAAACTCCAGGTGGGGAGTTTATTAGGGTATATAGGGCTTCCATAAGGCTTCTATAAGGTATATAGACCTTCTGTAAGGCTCCTATAACGGTAACTACCCACCTGAAAATGTCCTAGACTAGCTGGAGGCTGCAAGAGCGGTGGGTTTAGGGTTTAGGGTTTTGTTAGAGTTCAGGGTGTGGGGGTTGGAGATTTTTTAGAGTTTGGGGTTTTGGGGTTTGGAGATTTATTGGAGTTTAGGGTTTGGGGTTTAGGGCTGTTTGAGAGTTTAGGGTTTAGGGTTTCGGGTTTGTGCATCTTCGGTATCTACTAGCAAGGTCTGAATAATTACCGTAGCGGTATCCCTTGATAGTCGCTTCTCACTTTGGATATACTATAACTGACTCCAAGAAACCCTAAAACCCCATTCGCATTCTTAGGGCCCTATACTGCGGTATGGAGTTTTCGCCGGCATGTGGGCTTCAAGCTTGGTGTTCACGGGCTCTTGGGCTAAGAGCTCAGAGCAACAAAGGTTGGGGTTTGGGTCCTGCCCCCATACAGTAACAGTCTATAGCAGGGCTGCTTTAAAAGTATCCGAAGTAGAGTTATTACCCCTACAGGGAACCTAATTTGGGTCATGATACTTATAACTCTATAAACTAACTACTTACTAAGTCACCCCACCCTCCAAGTAGGGTGTCGGGTTTAGGGTTTAGGGTTTGAGGTTAGGGTTTTGGGTTTAGAATGTAGAGAAGAAATATAAGCACCCCAAGTAGGGTCTTCCGACTTCTGACTCTGCGTAGAACCGACTAAAGCGCTAGCCCTAACCCTGAGGGATCTCCAACGCCCTAACCCTAACCCAAGTCCCAATACTACCCTAACCCAGAGAAACCCCAAGGAAATACTGAAACTACGAATCCCAAGAGTAAGAGGCAAAGGGGCTCGGACTGGTGGACCACTCAGGGTGGATTTCCATCTCGGGATCCTGTTATCTCAACCCAGTGCATTGCGACGGGTCATAATAGTACCAGTATTGGTACCAGTTCCAGCAACCGTTCTCGAAGTGATGGTAGCCGTAGCATTAGTGCTCAGCATCAGCACTGGTAGCGATCGGCGTTGGCGGTCGTAGTGTCTGATTTTGGTCGTCGCAATGGTAGAAGCAGCAACAGCAGCAACAGCAGCAGCAGCAGCAGCAGCAACAGCAGCAGCAGCAGGAGCAGCAGAGCAGTCGTGTAATAGTGGTCGTGGTCGTAGTCGGAAGCGAGCATGGTCGTACTCGTCGCCGTCGTAGTAGGAGGAGGAGGAGGAGGAGTAGTTGTAGTCGTTGTTGCTTGTTGTTGCTGCTGTTACATCAATAAATGGGGGTAGGGGGTCGGGGGTAAGGGATAGTCAAAGCAAACCCAAAAAAGGCTTGGGATGCGAGCATTAATGCTTGAGTTTTGGGGGCGCAGGCTGTAGTACTTTACCGAGCCTCTGACGGAAACCGCAAGCGAAGCTGCCGAAATCCTAAACTCGAGTTCCACGCCCATTAACCCCAAAACTCTAAATCTGACTCATCTGACTGCCTAACACAGGGTCCTTAATAATTAGAATAGGATTTTGGGCTCTATTGTTACTATAACTATCATAAGGAACCCCGTAAAATAGTATTGGGAATTATTCGAACCCCCTTATTAACCCTGCACTCGAAGACCCCAATTCCACGTCTTTCTTGGCAGTCCTTCCGCTTATTTCCGTCCAGTCGGGAAAGCAGGTAGGCGACTTCAACGTCCTGGGCCACATTACGCTTTCTGCGGCTTGACTCAGGCACTTCTCTTGGTGGCTCCCGAGTGCCGTGCTTGTGGAACCCCAAACGGTTTGGTTTACGGGCTTAGGGTGGAGGGTTGGGTGTACTATGGGCTTCGGGCTCGGCCCGTGCCCGTAGCCCTTCCACCTGGGCCCTGAATTCCCTCCTGATGCGACAAATTCGATTCTCCGGGACTTCTGGCTTTAGCTTAGGGCTTAAGGGTTCTAGGATGATGTAAGGTTTTACGCTTCACGGCTTTTTGGGTTTCAAGCTTCGTGGTCAGGGTTTGCAGAGAAGCAACTAATCCCCCAAAAACCTTGAAAAAGTCCTAAAAGCTTTGGAAAAAGCCCGAAACTGCGTGCCTTCGTCAAAGGCATGATGTACTCCTGGAAAAGTGTTCCGATGTACTCCGCGTTGACCTGGCTCTTGGTCATTCGTTGAAGGCTAAACCCTAAGCCCTAAACCCTACACCCCAAAACCCTAAACCCTAAACCCTAAACCCCTAAACCCTTAAACCCTCAACCCTAAACACTAAACCCTCAACCCTAAACCCTAAGTCCCCAAAACCCGAACCCTGTCTCAGTAGAGGTTTAAGGGCTTCCGCTTCGACGATTTGGTAGCATGTACGTGACTTCTGCTCCGCCCTATCACTGGGGTTCTTCTTAGGGTTGGCTTACATTTGAGTATGTATATATATATATTACAGAAAGAGAGAGACAGAGACAGAGAGAGAGAGAGAAACATATTGTACATGCTGTATGTATGTGTGTATATATGTACGTATGTATGTATCTATGTATGTATGTATGTATATACATATATATATATATACAGACAGACAGACAGACAGACAGACAGACAGACAGACAGACAGACAGACAGACAGACAAACAGACAGCCAGGCAAGCAGGCAGGCAGGCAGGCAGGCAGGCAGGCAGGCAGACAGACAGACAGACAGACAGACTCACGCACACACTCACACACACACACACATATATATATATATACACATATATATATATACACATACATTTATACTTATTTTTATATGCCGAAGCTAGCAACGAAACAATCACCAATTGCTTTCGCTTTTGGTCTCTATGATCTCTGCACGGCAGAAAGATTGTCCACGACGCGATTCTGCCGTTCGGGGACTGGCTGCCAGGGAATCTTTTCGAGACGGTCTGAACACGAACTAACTTAACCTCAACCCTAAACCCTACACCCCCTAAACTCAGCCATTGAACCCAAAACCCTATACAGCCTAAGCTCTAAACCCAGAATCCGCCGTAGCAAGCTCCAGAATCTAGTTCGGGTTCGGATTTTTCGGGTGTAATATAGGAACCTGATCAAGAGACCCTGGTCCTCTAACCCCCCCGAAAATGTTAGGATTCATAGGGTTTCTTAATCAGGATCCTATACTAGGATGCATGTAGGATAGAGCAGCACGAGCCACAAACAGGAGGCCTTGTAGGTGGCGGGCTCAGCATCGCTGCTGCCCTGTGCCCCCGCGATATTTTGCGAGAAGGTTTTCGCCTCGAGTGTAGGACGCCGCGCATGTGGGTTCAGGGTGTGGGGTTTAGGGGTAAGCGCTTAGTGGTTGGGGTTTAGGGCTTGGGGCTGAAGGATGTTACCTGGCTGCCTGGAACTTCAAGCATTAAGACTCCGCAGCAGGATTTAGAAAGTCGGATTCACGGCATGCTTGCCTTTGGCCCCCGACCCTAAACCCTGAGCAATGAAGGCGGACAAAAGTGGCAGAGCCTGTGAGAATGTGGGATGTACTTGCAGGACTGATGCGTGGGAGGGTGGTTTACGATGGTTCCACTGCTCACCGTAAATCCTCAACCCTAAATCCTCAACCCTGTATATTCCAACCCCTCAACCCGAAATTCAAACCGTCACCCTATATTCAAAGCCCTCACCATAAGTCCTAACCCTCTTAAACCCCTAACCCCGACCCCTAGATCCTATTCCCTAATTAAGCTTAAAACCCTGCAAGCCCCTGGAGTCGAACCAACAGGATAAACCCGAAACCCGAAACCCTCATCCCTAAACCCCTAACCCTAAACCCTAATCCCTAATCCCTAAACCTTTAGTAGAACCCTTAAAGGGCTCCGTACTAGTGAACCCTGAAAGAGCCACTGACGTCGAAACCTTGAGGATGACCCTCTTCACGTTGCGGGCTTCCACCTCAGGGACTTTGGGTTTAGGGGATAGAGGTTTAGAAGTTTAGGGTGTAGGGTTTAGGGGTTTAGGGGTTAGGAGTTTAGGGTTTAGGGGTTTAGGGTTTATGGGTTTAGGGTTTCGGGGTTCAGGGTTTTAGGGTCTTAAGGGTTTTGGGGGTTTAGGGGTGTAGGGGTTTAGGGTTTGGGGAGCGTGTGCTTCCGTGCTCTTCGTGGAGTTCGGGGCTTTGTGCTTCTTTATGAGGTTTGGCCCTTGGGTGTATGGGTTTAGGGTTTAGGGTCTTTCTGCTTTGCTTCTTTGGGGATCTAATTCGTCTCTTGTTTTCGAGCGTTGGGGCGTAGGTATGGTTTAGGACTTCGGATAGAAGAGCTTTCCGGGGAGCCCTGTCCAAAACTGAAGCCGTCTGTAAGCCCCTCTTATGAGATGCAATGGTTCTGAAAACAATCCTTACAAACCCCTAATGAACCCGCGAATCTCGACCTCGGGTTTGGTGATGAAGGCCGTCAGCCCTTCGGCGTCCTGTGCATGAGGCAGCCTCAACCCCAATTCCTCAACCAAAAAAGGTTTAGGATTTAGGGTTCAGGGTTTAGGGTTCAGGGCATAAAACCCACACTGGGAAACTGATTAAGAATCCGGAGTTCCGCGTCCGTTTACTGGGTTGCTTTTTCAGGAACGTCATTTAAGTTACCACAATGAGGATGTATAGTAAATACTGGGGTTTGCTTAGTATAGTAACTTGGTTTAAATTCCTTAGCAGCAACCCAGTTTACTGTGGGTGCCTTCCTGTTGTCAGCACAACTGCCCTCTAGGTTCTCATTCGAAGGAGGTGTCTTTTCGCTGGCGAGGGAACGGCATCGCCCCGCAAACACCGAGAACCTCGAAAAGGCAAGATGCGAAACCCCCAAAACTCTGAAAACCCTTACCAACAAGCTAATCACCCGTTTTGCTGTTGTTTCACTTCCCACAACCTTAATCTTAAACCCTGACAAACAGTTAGAAATACATACCCAAACCCCATTTGTGAGTCGTGTTTCAATGCCCTCGGAGAGACCGGGTCTTCTTCGGGGCGATAAACCGTTATGGAACCCTTGACAACCCTATAGAGCCCTCCTTACCACCCAAAAAAACCCGCTAAAACTCGATACGAAACTCTCAAAACCCTTAACAAACCCTTAGAGAGCCGTATAGAACCTTGTAGAACCCTACAAAAACCCTCAAACTCGAAACCCTAAACCCCTAAAGCCGTAAACCCTAAACCTCTAAACCCCTAAAACCCTAAACCCTAAACCTAGGCCCCTAAAAGCCAGGTCCTTGGCTTCGATGAGCGCCGTGGCCTTGGCCTTTTCGCTGCGGAACTTCGACTCCGCCACGAAAAGACCTGACGTTGCTGCGTCGCCCACTACGTAAGCCCACACCTTTATTATAGGAGCCCTTGAAGGAACCCTTTCCAAAACCCTAAACCCTAAACCCTTATAGAACCCTTTATTATAGGAACCCTGAAAGGAACCCCCCCCAAAAAAAAAAAAAAAAACTAAACACTAAACTTTTATAGAACCCTTACAGGAACCTACTTACACCTTTATTGTAGGAAACCTTACATGAACCCTGACCCTCCAAGTAATGTAGGGGCCTTCATAATTAGAATAGGGTTTAGGGGCACATTGTAGTACAATTATAATAGGGAGCCCCCAAATATAGTATAGGTAGTTATTAAGGCCTCTATATTAAGCCCGAAAGCGGCTTAGGGTTCAGGGTTTGCTCAGGGTTTTGAGTTTCGGGGTTCAGGGTTTAGAGTTTAGGGATTTAGGATTTAGACCGCTCCGAACTTTGCGCATGCGTGAGCGAGAGAGAGAGAGAGAGAGAGAGAGAGAGAGAGAGAGAGAGAGAGACGATTTAGGGTTTAGGGTTTGGGGTTAGACCCTAGAGAGCCCTAAACCCAAAGCCCCCGAGCCCTCAAGCCCCAAATGCTAGACCAAGCAGCATGGAACTGTAGGGGATGCTCATTTCGACGGTTTAGGGCTTTAATTGTGCAGGGGTCTCATTTTATACCGAACAGGAGCCCGCAAGCCTTGACCTTAAAACCCAAACAGCCCAAATCCTGAAAGCTAGATAACCTCAGTGCTTAAACCTTCTGCAATCTTAAACCCTGAAACTTAAATCTTGAAGCCGCGCACAAGTTTAGGAAAGATGCCGAAATAGATTCGAGTGGACATCGTCTGCAGCACGTGGACATCCTGCACGGCCGTTGAGCCGTGGTTTCCGTCGTCGCCCTCCTGACTCGAAGCTTTACAGGTTGCGGTTGGAGTGAAGGATCCAGGGTTTAGGGTTCGGAGACTTCTAGAATTCCCGGTTCAACTGCTCAGACCTCCGTTGTTTGTTTGTGGGGCTTCAAGGCTTCAGGTTGAAGGCCTCAGAAGGTGGGATGAAGCTTGGCAGGGTTAAGAACCCCTTATATTAAAACTCGTAGTGGCCACCCTGGGACCCTAATCCGGGTTCAGAGTTGAGGGCTACACGGCTTGGCAAGTAAGGTTGACACGTGAGCACCTCGGTTCGACAACCACCAAAACCCTAAAGCCTTAAAGAGCCCTTGTACAACTCTCGCATCTCCCCAGCTCCAAAAGAGCCCTTCTAGTACCCTTCTTGCCCTTCTAGAACTCTCTCAGTTCCCTTTCAGAACCACTGCACTCCGGTGCCGAAAGCCTTCTTGAGACTCCAACCCCCCTTTTCTTAAGGGATCTCCCTGAAATCATAGTCATAATAGAAGCCCCAAATGCATTGAGGTCGATTCCTTAATTACGGGGCTTGGGAGTCCCTGAACCTGAACCCTACGCCCCAAACCCCGAACCCTTTCAAGCCCTAGAGTAAACTCCTTAAAAGCCCTAAAACCTGAACCCTCAACCCTAAACCCTCTCAACCCCTAAGCCCTAAACCCTCTACAACAGTAAACACTGAACCCTAAACCCTAAACCCTTTCAACCCCAAAGCCCTAAACCCCAAAGCCCTATAAACGCCTCGCAGAGCGAAGGGATCATCTTCGTTCTGTACAGCTCCAGGAGTCGCTGGTTCACCTCGCCAGCATCACGGAAGGTCGCGCTCTCCTTTAGGGCTTAGGGATACAAAGTTTAAGGGTTTAGGTTTAGGTTTAGGTTTAAGGTTTACGGTATAGGGTTTCGGGTTTAGGTGTAGGATTTAGGTTTAAGAAGGTTTACGGCTTAGGGCATAGGCCTAGGATTTAGAGTTTAGGTGTAGGCTTGTAGTTTAGGGTTTAGGGATTAGGGTTTGGGGTTTCGGGTTAGCGCTCATCTCGCCAGGCTCACAGGATTCGGTTGGCATGGGCTTCGGCCTCAATCGTTCATTCGGAACTGAAACAAGATAACTTTGGATTTTTAGGGCTGGGAACTTACCCTAAACCCCAAACCCTAAACCAAAACCTTAAACCACAAAACCCTAAACCCCAAAGCCCTAAACCCTCAACCCTGGCCCCCAAACCCCAAACCCCAAACCCTAAACCCTAAACCCTAAACTCCCTAAACCGTATATGCCCTAAAGCCCAAACCCCAAGCCCTGAACCCTAAGCCTTTTAGTGTCTGTGTGTTTTCGGTGCTGAATATGCACTGTTGGGAGCCGACTCGGGCAGGCAACCAAAGGAGCGTCACCCCAACTTTAAAAACAAAAACCTAAACCCTAAACCACAAAACCCTAAACCCCAAACCCAAAGCCCTAAACCATAAGCCCCAAACCCTAAACAAAAAAACCCTAAACTCCCTAAGCCGTCTATGCCCTGAAGCCCAAAACGCCTGCATCCAGGCGCAGGAGACGGAAGGCGCCGAGGGCGCGGCTGAGGCAGAAGGGGGTCTCGGAAGGTCTCCGAAGGATTAGCGGCTTTTGGGTCTTAGGGTGTTGGGGTTTTGGGTTTAGGGTTTATGGGGGTTTAGGGGAGATTAGGGTTTAGGGGTTTAGGGTTTTGGGTGTATAGGGGTATAGAGGAGATGAAGGTTTAGGGGTTTAGGGTTTTGGGTGTATAGGGGTTTAGAGGAGATTAGGGTTTAGGGTTTATAGGGGTTTAGGGGTTTAGGGTTGAGCTAGGGTTTGGGTCTTAGGGTTTAGGGTTTAATTAGGTTTGGGGGTTTAGGGTTTCGGCTGTTAGGGTTTTGGGTTTTCGGGTGTTAGGGTTTAGTGTTTAGGGTAAGAAGGTTGGGTGCTTTAGGATTTTCGGGTTGTTCAAAGCCATTTTGGGCAAGAGGTGGGCTACAGCAATGAATGGGGGGGGGGTTGGATTTTAGGGTTTGGGGGGTTTTCGGGTTTGGGCTTTCTGAGAACTTGCGAGTGCCTTTTTTTTCGGTTGTGCGAGGGTAGCGAAAGACTTGTAAATAGACATGGCAGGCTTACAACTTTTTATAGCATACCATTTACATTAGAGATATCTCGGGCCGTAAGTTGGCATGTGCGTCAGCTATTGTGTTGCATTCGTGATGTCAATGCTCCTCTGCACTGGTGCACCCGCAGAATCAGTGAAATTAAGCGCTCAAGAGCTAGTTTGGCCGAGTCCGTGCTATTTTTCTGCTGTTAGACAAGCCTGCTTGTAGCATCACCCGCAACATACTAGGCTTTTATCATACCTTACGCCGGTTCCTAAATCAAGAGGCGTGCCGCGTTGCTGGACTTCTGCCCCTGCCACGACTCTAGCGTTTTTCAGCGTTTCGGTTTAATATCGGGGCCTCAACTGTGGGTTCCTGCATATACCTATAGTACAATATACCACAACACCCTATTCTAATCATGAAGGCCCTTCTATTCGAGTCTTTAAAACAGGGATCCTGGTGTTAGAGGTTTGCTGGGGCCGTGGGCCTGCAACTTCAAGCCTTTAGGGTTTATTAGCAGGCGGCTTTTGGGGTATTACACCCCTTGTCGGGGCTTTTTTATCTTTAGTATAACAGACTACAATATAGACTACAGTATATGCTGTAAATATGAAGCAAGGTCACCCTGAACCCTAAACCCCTAAACCCTAAACCCTAAACCCTAATTAGGGGTTTCCGGGGCTGTTGGTTCCTGGGCTTGCGAGTGTATTTTAGGCTCTGGAGACTCTGTGGTCAATCCTCGCCCCAAACCGCCTCCAACCGTTTAGGGTTTAGGGTGTTTTGGGTTTTGGGTGTTGGATTTTGGGGTTGTCGGTGCAGGGTTTGCCCATAGGCTCCTTAGTAGTTCCTTTTTGGGATTACCTTATAGGATCCTAAACATAAACCACAAAAAGGAACTACTTAGGAGCCTATGGGTAGGGTCTATTATGGGCGCCTAAACCCTAAATTCTAAACCCTAAACCCCTAAACTAAATCCTAAACCCTAAACCCCTAAACCCTAAACCCCTAAACCCCTAAATCCTAAGAGGCTCCAGCCGAGGGCGAGGATGCGGCCGAGCTCGAGGGCTTCGTCCCAGTCGACATCCGCGCAGTCGAGGACTGAAGGGCTGCGCTGGTTTAGGGTTCAGGGTTTAGGGGGGTTTAGGGTTTAGAGTTCTGTTGGTGATTTAAATCCTGCCTGCATGACCTTAAGGACCCTAAACTATGGGAATTATGGTATATTCATTATTATGGGTAATGCAGGATTTGTACTCATCAACCGTAGGGTTTAAGTTTAGGGACTTGGGCCCAGGTGCCCCCGTATGAGTTACAAAGACATAGCTGCCCTGCAGCCTTAAAATAAACACTGGGGCTCCCGTACCATACCGCGGGTCCTTCTGATACGGCTCCTGGTAGTCAGGGCTCTATATTCGGCTTCCATTCTGAAACTCCCGACATGAGCCTCCCTCGGATCCTACTACATACCACTCAGGCTTCCATATCAGGGTTTCATGTTTTCTGAAATGTGCATTATAACCCCCCGTTCTGCAGGATGTGCTGGACATCGGGGAAGGTGCGACTGGCAAAGGGGACGGCGATGGGGGAGGGGGTGGAGGTAGATCTTGTGGCATGGCTTGGCACCCGATAATATCTTTAAGAAACCCTCCACCCCACACCTTGCACCAGCGCCGTGTAGCTTTGGGCCCGGGTAGGAGCATTAAGCAATGTGATGTTGAAGGAGTTGCTCACGGTTCATGAAGGCAAGAACAACACCTCAACCCTAAAGATATTGCAGAAACATCCGAACAACCCAGACATAAACGTCAACACCCACTAAAGCCCTCAACCCCAAACCCGAGTCGCAACGGAGTGTCGAGACATAGACCATAGAAGTCTGAAAAGTGTATTAGAATCTACCTCAACACCGCAGTCTTACTGCTAGGGCCCCTAGATTCCCACCCGACCTCCACAAGCAGTCATCAACCCGAAAGCAGTTGGTACTCTAACTGCGGCACAGCACGCACCCAAAACCTTGATCCTGGAGGTGAGCCGCTGTTTGCCCACTTCGCTTTCGAGGACAGCTGGGGCTTTCATGTTGAGGGCTTCCCAGAGAGCCCAATACCCCTTAACTAAGGAATATACCTTAAGTCATAATATTAAGGCCCCTAGAATTTAAGGTATATTCCTTAATTAAGTCGTATTGGGCTCCCTAGGTTCGGCATTTTGGAATTGCTGGAAGGGCGCGATACTGTAGAGAGTGTGAAGGTGTCGTGGGAGGTTTCGTTAAAGGGGCAAGAAGGTTGGGGTTGCAGGGGGGTTCGTGGGCTGAGGATTCAGGAAGGGTTTGCGCAGGGGTTCAAAGTGCACTTTCTTCGGGTCCTCGCATAAACGATGCTGCTGTGCGTGGGTGTATATCGCATGAATATGTCTAGGTACATGCCTTGCTCCTCCTTGCAGGAGGGTGTGTAGGGAGCTCAGCTCAGAATGTCGTGCTCTCTTTGATTGTACAGGTCCCCACCACTGGGTTCTTGTTAAAGAATGTAAAACTTGAGTTACCAAAATAAGGAGACAATATTATTTACTATAGATCCCTATTATGGTAACTTAAAAATAAATCCCTTAACAAGAACCCCAAACCCTAAACCCTATAAGCCCTAAACCCCTAGACCCCTAGACCCCTAAACCCTAAACCCTAGACCAAGAAGACCTGAAACCCCTGGACTGCAGGATTGGGCTCTGATGAACCTTCGCTTTGAGATGGCGATGCTCATGAGCGCTTTTTCGCAGGCTCCCCATCCAGGGTTAAGGGGGATTTCGGGGTTTAGGGTTCTTGGGGTTTTAGGAGTCTTGGGGTTCCCTGCCTATTCAGCCCCCCCCCGTGATGCTTTCGGCTTGGGGACCTGGACAGAGGAGGCCCACGATTGCATTGCAGAGTTCTGGGCTTAGGTTTCAGTCTGGCGGCCTCCATGGAAGCATCAGTCTCGCTTTCCGCTGAAGCCAAACCACGAAGCCGAATTCCCACCGATGACCCTCAAGGCGCCAAAAACCACCAGCCCCACGTTCCTCACACGGAGCCTTCACGCGACGACCTTCGCGTCAAGTTCCCTTGACAAGCCGCAAGCAGATGGTCCCTTGAACTGCGGGATACCCAAGCCCTGAACCGTTGATTCCCATAAAGCCGTGGAGCCACAAAACGCTCAACACCGAAACCCACAACTCCTAAACCCGAAGTGAAATCGACCGCGAAGCAGTGCCAGGCCGTGGTGGATCCGGACAGGTGGGCATGCCCGTTGGAGGGTTCAGTGTAGGGGCCTGAATAGTAATTACCCGCATTATCCCTCATGTATATAATAAACTCCACCCTAAACCCTAAACCCTAAACCCTAAACCTATCATAGTCAGCCGTACTTTGCGGTGTCCCTCCTAAACCCTTCCGTGGGTTTGTTGTGGCTGGCCCGGCCCTCCCTGCCACTTCGCGGTTTGCTTGAGCGAGCCTCGCAGGTTTCAGAGGGGCTGAGTAGCCAGAGACTCCAAAACCCCCTTAATTAAGGAATATACCTTAAATTGTAATAGGATTTAAGGTACATTCCTTAATTAAGGGGTTTTGGAGTCTCTGAGTAGCCGAATTCGTGGGCGTCGAGCTTGTGGGGAGAATACAATCCTCTTCGACGCCGAAAGCTTTAATGTTGACCGGGCCTGTGAGTAGGGCAACTATGATGGCATTCTTCCGGATCGGTTGCCTTCGTTCGGGTTGGCGCTAGCTTTCATACTGCTCTTTGGCTCTTTAGCCCCGGGCCCTTAGGCCCTAAGCCCTAAACCCTAAGCCCCGGGGTCTTGCTTTTAATGGCGTTTTGACTCTGCCAGTGTTCTTTGTAGCCCGACCAAGGCACATGGCCAAATTCCGGACCACGCCCTGAATCCCAAGCTCGAGCCACCTAAGGATCACCCGGCCTTCGCAAGTCAAAGGCGACAAAAGCCTTGGGGTTTCAAAGTGTCGGGATCTTGAGTGTGTATATATGTATTTTATGTATGCAAAAGCTGGGTCTGTTTGACAGTGTTTCAAACACCGGCCGCATGGAAACCGATCGCAGCCTTTCAGTGCTTTCGTTCGATAACGAAACCCTAAACTCAAGACACCAGCATCATTTTAGCATATTCAAACTGAGACATTTTGTCCCCGCGTCAGGCCGGGCATCCATGAGGCCCATCTCACCTGCTACTACAACCGCCGCACAGCTTCCAATAATCCGTAAACCCTAAACTCTAGACCCTAAACCTGGAACCCTGAGCGCCCAAGCCCTCAACCTTCAAGGAGGGTTGCTGCGGCTTCAGTATTCTGGTGTGAACCACGCATTGAACTCGCCTTTCAGCGGTGGTGGGATGTGAGGGATACAGGCTTTTGAAGCAGCCATGCATCTTTATATCCTGTTATGAACCCTAAACCGTAAACCCTCAAAACGCCTCTAATAGGCCTCTCTCAGGTTCGTGGCCTATGGGACTGCGCGCTTAGGCTTTGGTCCCCTAAACGCGATCGTCCCGACATATCCTAAGCCTAAGAAAAACCCTAAGCCGTTGTCTGAGCTTTGGCCCGCCTGAACACAGCACGGGGTTGCGAAGCCTAAGGCTCTAATTGTAGAGCCTAGCCCTACTTCGAGTATCCGTGAACTCGGTAAGCAGAATATGGTAGGGATATGGTCACTGTGACAGGGGCTTATAGATTATAGATGATTAGATACTTCGTACTTGCAAAGTACGCAGGTTCTCTATTGTTTTCGGGGACTAGACAAGAGCATCTGAGAGACTTCTTTCGGCCGCTTTTTTGCCCTCGTGTCCAAAACAAACGAGCCGTTCCTCGGGGTTCTGTCGTTCTATAACGCAGTCTCAGGTTTCTTGCCAGTGTAGTGGTTTAGGGTTTAGGGTTATCTTTACGATGTTGGCAAAGAGCTTTGTGTATGTCCAGGTGCTTCAGGAGCCTAGTAATGGTCGCTACGTAATGCCTTGAGGGCTGCAACTGTTCCAGCAAAGGATACTTCAGGAAGCCTCTCAATGTGAAGTACTTCGGTGCCAACAACAGCGTCGAGCTTTGTGCCGCTGGCTGGCATGCAATATAGGGGCCTGGATGATTAGTGATATCATTCCTTAAAGAAAGATATTTGGGCCCGGTATGCACTTGAGCAAAATCTAGTGAAATTTGGCCCTCTGTAGGGGTGTTACCTCCAGCAGCTTATGCTGAGGTCCTGCATTTTTTGAACCTTTTGGGGCTCCCAAGTCTGTCTCAGATGCGGAGGCCCTAAACCGTATGGGAACAGATATCTGCACCTTAGGGCTTAGGGTTTAGGGGTTTAGGGTTTTAGGGTTTTAGGGTTTAGGGCTTAAGGGTTTAGGGTCAAGATTGGAAACTCCCAACTCTTAGGCCTACCTTGCCTCGAAAATCTGCACGGTGACATGTACAGGGCAAATCCCGAGGGTAAGCTTCCAATCACTGGGTAAAAAGCCCATCCATCCCAAATGCTGTGTATCCTCTAAACTAGTACCCTAGGCAAGGAAGCTAGTGAACTGTGCCACGCCGACCTGCTACGATGGAACCTCGCCTGGCATGTCCGAGCTGTGAGAGCGTAAACCCAAGTATCTAATTTTTGATTCCGTCAGACCGGCACCCAAAGCGGAACATATGGGAAGTTCTCTAAATTAGAGTCCCTTTCGGGGCTTTTCGGTTCCTTTTGATAAGGGTGCCGTACTACTTTGGGGACCTAAAGAGCTCTCCCTGACTTAGGGAGCTAGCCATATCTCTCGACCTGAGACGCTTGTATCCGGCCAACGAGACCCAGACCCGACAGCTTGCGGCCAACATTATAGCCGGTGTAGTCTTAGTAGTGGAGCAGGCAACCTGTTTTTGCCTTTTCTAGGGAGGTTATACCCCGATATAGTTCCAGAGGCTAAGCTTCAATAGTTTTCCCGGGATACTGGACAACCCAGTAGTGATGCTCGGTCCTGACAGCATGCTGTGGCTGCTGCTGCAGCCAAACTCGTCACATGCTCAAGTCGATCCTCACCGGGTACACCGGGTACATCTAATCTAAACTTAAACCTGAACTTCTCCAAATGGTACATGGGGAAGATCTGAGAAAAGATGTGCTGTTTGCATAACGGCCTTCGTACTACATATCCTCTCATAATTTAGGGCTCGTGGTACATCCCGTTTTCTCACAAATTCTTGGGAATTGACGGGGGTCTACAGGAGTTCATCCTGTCTAGGTGCTCCAGGCTCATACGGGAGGTGGACATGTTGGGCTTCATTTGTTAATCAGAGATTCTTCCAAGATCTCCAACAGGAGCTGATCAAGGATGTGGTCACGGTATTGGACAATGGCACCTCGAGCTGCAATATGTCTTCGGGATCCAAAAACTGTGTTTAAGGCCGTCCTCCGAACATAAAACTAGCAATCAGCACTAGCAGGACTAGCTGCAGCAGTGTCAGTAGCGGTAGCAGCAGCAATAGCAATAGACGTCGTTGTCGACGTGGAGGTGGTGTTGGTGGTGGTGGTAGTGGTGGTAGTAGTAGCATTAGTAGTAGTAGTAGTAGTAGCAGTAGTAGTAGTAGTAGCAGCAGCAGCAAACTCTGTATCAGTAGCAGTACAAGTTGTCAGTTGCAACCGCAGCGTTTCAACAAGTGGCTGCCGTGATCGATCGCCGAGACCGCTTTGAGAAGTACAACCTAGGGTTGGGAGTTAACGGTTCAGGAAAGAATCCTAGTGGCCATGCCATGCAAAATACGGGATAGGAAGCTGAAGATGAGCTAGAAGGTCGACAACCATGTTTCAGTAATGGCCATGCTGGTATGAACAACGCAATCGTGACGCGCCTGGCTGGCTCGTACCAGCTTGAGAGCATCAGCACTGGAACAAAAGTTCGTCATCCGACTTGCTTCTCACGGGAGGCTGCCGTGGGCATGTTAGGAAAAACATGATCATGAAAGAACATTCGGAACAAAAGCTTTAGCTTCCTGTCAAGACGAAGAGCAGCACGACATGTAATACGGCAGGAACTAGTCGGCAGGATTGTTGCAACCACGGCTGTTTCGCGAATTGGTTGACCGGTGTAGAGCGGGATAGGGAGCGTAGCGCAGAAACGCACGACAACCAGCAATAATGTCAGGCCTTACGAGAAATGACGGATGCAGCAGTCTATAAGCAGGAGTGCCGAAGCATCGTGCAAGAATGATAACCGCTGAAAGCGCAGCAGTGCTACAACATCCTCCGCTGCTCTACCTCAGTCTAGCCCTGGCCCTAGGCTCCACCCTAAACCTCTCCGATCGGCTGGCTCCAGTTTTGCGAGCCGAATTCTACATTCACAGCCACTAGTATTCCGTAGGGCTCCCTATTATAGTCTTGTTATAAAGGCACACCAAAAAACCACCCTGAACTCTGGACTCTAAACCCTGAACCTCAAAAACCCTCTTCGAATGATTCAGGCCCCTACATGAGAATTTTAAGCCCCAAGTCTCGATCCAGCCCCCCAGCACAGGCATCCTCCGACCGACCCTCACCGAAGAACAACTCATCAACCAGGCCGACCTTTTCGGGCAATTATGCGTTTAGGGTGTAGGATTTGGGATTTAGGGCATGTTTGTGTGAATGCATGTGTATACATACATACATACATACATACATACATGCATATATATATATATGTGCAAAGGGCA